>PVHP010022190.1:0-28668 GCA_004024765.1 Zapus hudsonius
TCTTCCCTTAAGTGCCTTCCAGTCAGGTGTCTGATCATAGCAACTAGAAAAGTAACCAATAGCCAGGCATAGTGGCGCACGCCTTTAATCTCAGTGCTGGGGAGACAGAGGTAAGAGGATCACGGTGAGTTCAAGGCCAGCCTGGTACTGCATAGTGAATTCCAGGTCAGCCTGGGCTAGAATGAGACTCTCCCTCGAGAAAACAAAACCAAAAAAGAAAAAGGGTGGGGGAGAAGGAGGAAAGAAAGAAAGGTAACTAACATGTCTCTCTCCACTGGAAGATAAACTCTAGGGGCTAGGCATTTTCGTGAATTTTTCCCCCTCTACTGTATCCCATACATGCTGCCCAGTGTCTGTCACATAGGGTTACAGCTAGTGACAGCCTATGTGTACCCAACCTTTCCTCTTGTCCTTTAGCTCAGATGTTCAGAGATTGATGTCTCCTTGTACTTTCAGGATGCCAGGAGTTCTTGGCACATTTGTTCTATCTTCCTTAGGGCACACCAACGACAGAGGGGATCTAGGGAGCTGCCGGCGGGAAACTTGGCTGGGCCAGAGAGGCAGGCGCTCTGCGGGAAGAGTCCTGGGTTCAGGGAGCCAAGGAGAAGGCAAGCCAAAAAACTCCTTGCCTTAATTTGTTGCCTCTAAATTCCTCGCAGAAATGAGGCGTGTCAGTCTTCAAACCCTGGGTTTTATGAGGCAATTATGAAGATTACTATAAATCTCCTGTGTGTTGTTTTCAAAGAGGTAATTAAGTGGAGGAACCAGGCACCATTTTCGTTTCTCATTAAGTGATTAGGGTTTGTTTGGCAAATCCCCACACCAATGGCCACAGGCATAATCTGCTGGACTTGGCTTGGGCAATTCAAAGCCTGTACACATGCCGAGATCCAGCACTTTCCTTCTGTCCCGGGCTCTCAGCCTGAAGGAGCTGGAAGAAGTCCTCTCACTGTGCAGATGAGGAAACAGAGGCACAGAATAAAACTTCTCTTACCATACCGCCCTGCAATGGAGCCAGCTTCTGCCTCTCGGGCCACTTCCAGAGCCAAAGGAAGCCTTGCCACCTCTTCACCTGTCTCTCTTAAGTACCTGTCATGGAGTTATTTATATCTGAGTAACCCAGAATAGTCAGATGGAAGAATCATGACCCTGGTTATCCATCAGCTACTACACCACCCGTGAACATGCCTTTCTGGATTTCTTTTGAAGGAATAATTTCCTGGAAGGTCAAGCCATCCTGAGTTGAGTTTTCTGTTACAGTCTGAGGAGTAGAGAGCTAACAGAATCAGAGACTTTCTGAAGGAAGAGGGCCTTGAACTGGACCTATCAAGACCATTACATATCCTTAGACCTTTGCATCAGGAGCAACTTGGTACAGATTCATTTCAGGAATCCCTAGTAGCTGCATGCCTCTGAGCAAGGTGGCCTCATGGAGCCCTGTGCTCCTTGTGTGGAAAGTAGGAAGGATAAGAATGTGGCCTGTGGTGTCATGCTGAGTTACATGCTGTGGTGAACAGGAACCCAAATTGTCCTGCGTGACGTCTGAGGTATGCTGGGTAAGGGGAAATGTAAAAAAATACTTTGTGAGTGACACGTCTGAATTGGTGTAGGTGACCCATGAGGGAGGCTATGGGAGGACTCTCAGGAGTCTCTGTGCTGTCCATCATAATTTAGAGATGGGGAGGAAGTGGGAGGGAGCCCGTGTTTGAGGCTAGTTGGAAGCCTAAGAAATTAGCTTAGAGTAGCACGAACCAAAATTTGTAGAGAGCAAAACTTCCTCTTAGAACCAGCTTTGGGCTGGAGATGGGGGAGCTCTCCTCTGCAGGAAGGGTGACCAACTCATCCTGTGGGCCTAGATCTTTCCAGGTTCAGGACACCCTCAGTCCTGGGCAAATCAGGCTGGTGGGGCAGATCCTGTTTGCAGGTGATTCCCCCCGCCAAGCAGAGCAACCCATGACATGGGGAGGTCTGGTATCCCAACCTTAGGGATATCAGCCAGTCCAGTGGGTCTGTCCCCAGGGACCTGGGAAGCAGACCATCTCTGGGATGACCAGGCTTTATGATCCTACGTGTCAGGGACAGCAACAGCTCCTCAATGGCTACAGGTTGCGCATGGCCAGGCCTGAGGATAAAGAATGCAGGCATGAGTGAAGATGTTTATATATAAATAAAATTATATATATATAATTTTGTTTGTTTGTTTTGAGGTAGGGTCTCACTCTAGCCTAGGCTGACCTGGAATTCACAGTATCATCTCCTTTGGCTGCAGCTGGCCTGTCTCAGCCCTTGGGCAGAGCAAACCATGGATTATCATTACCAGTGGGTAGTCTCATGACATTAAAAACTGCACTCAAACGCCTTTAGTCCTAGCATTTGGGAGGCAGAGGTAGGAAGATCACCTTGAGTTCGAGGCCACCCTGAGACTAGTGAATTCCAGGTCAGCCTAGGCTAGAGTGAGACCCTACCTCAAAAAAACAAACAAAAAAGTATGTATGTATATATATATATATATATATATATATATATATATATATATATATATATATATATATATATATAACTGCACTCATACCTGAGCCTCATCTTCCCCAAACCAAGCCTAGAAATGAAATCCCATCATACATTTGTTAAATATGAATGTGTTAGGGTCTTGTTCCAGAAGCATCTAGTTGGTACTGAACTCAGGGTGTGGGATTTTCCAGGACAGGAGAGATCTTTGTGAGGTGAGGGAGAGGTCCTTGGGGTTAGAGATGGGGAGAACAATCTTGGGAACCCAGAGTCAGACTTTGAGGACCACAGTGTGGGGGTGAGCCCACAGGTCACTGGGTGTAATAAAGTGGCTGCTTGCTTGGTCCCTGTTTGTCTTGGGGGCTATCCAAAGTGACCTGAGGACAAAGAAAGAAATAAACTCACAATGACAGAGACCTGGGTGAGTTAACCTTAGTGGACAAGTCATTGCAACAGGTTTCAGGACCATAGGCAGCAGATGGAGGACCTGCACTGATGCAGGAATCCCGAGAGCACCACTATCTGTCTGCAGAGTGCAGAGAGGGATGCAGCCAAAGAAAGAGCCGTCTGCACCCCTGGCAGAGCCCCCAAGCCTCAGAGCCTCCGGGTGACAAGCAGTCCTCACTGGGCAGTCTCCCCGTCTGCACAGAGCACCGAGGGGCCTGACATCTGCTCACAGTGGGGGTAGGAAGTCTAGTGAATGAGTGCACAGTGACCCAGGCAGACCAGAGTGCCTTTTGGATGAGCAAGGATTACCACGTGCTTGAGGAAAACCTCCAAGCCCAGAGCAAGATAAACATATAAAATGACCTCAGGAAACATAAATAGAGAATCAAAAATACATGTTACACTTTATTAATATTCTCACAGAGATTCAATGAGGTACTACTGTATCCATCAAATGAAAATTGGATGGTAATAAGAAGCATGACAGAGATAGCCATTGGATACTTAAATTGTGTGTGTATATTACATTTTAAAACTATAACAGAATGTTTTAAAGTTAAGAAATTTCTCAGGGAGTGAAATAAAACAAGTAGTCAGAAGGAATGCGAAATACGAGGCATAAAGAATTGGTCCAGGGTCTGGGGATGTAGCTCCGCAGTGGGCACTTGCCTGGTGTACAGTGTCCTGGGTTCAATTCCCAACTCTTCTCCTCTCTATTTTTCTTGATAAACAAAATTCATGAAGTTCCCATATGGAAAGAACTATGTGTCCCCAAACTGAATAAAAAGGTGATCACTCAGGTATAGCGTCCGGGTGCTTACAGACGGAGAGCGACATGGAAAGCTTTCAGAAAAGAGAAAGACAAGAAAAGCAGTGACCAAGGCACAAGATTCGGAATGGCTGGGCTCTCTCTGTAGAAACGCTCTCTGGGAGAAGCCAGGGGAGAAATGGTGCCACGTGCCGAGACACTTCGTGTTCTTGATGGGAAATCTATCTAGGCTAAAGTATCGATTATGAGATGATAACAATGGAGACACAGAAGTCAGAATATTTACATTCTATGCACACCTCCTAAACGTGCTTCCTTATAGGGTATGCTCCAGAAAAGCAGGAAAATGAACCATAAAATGCAAACACGAGTTTCAGAGAGGAGTGGGCCTCTGCAAGGGAGTGAGAGTCAGGGCAGTCCTGACACACCGGGTCACTGTGGACAGAGAGAGCAGAAGGCTTGAAGGCCTCTGGGAGAAGGGAGATGTGGGTGAGACATTAAACAAGCTCCAGGGAGAAAAAGGCCATTAGACACGTGAAAGAAACAGAGATATAAGCAAAGAAATGCAATCCAGTAACAACAGCTGTGCAGCAATGCTTATGGAGGGCTCGGGAGACGCCACACGAGCACGGGGACCGGAGTTCAGATCCCCAGCACCTGTGTAAAATTCCAGGCATGGGGGTACATGTCACCTGTCTCCTGGAGTTTACTGGTTGTCTAATCTAGCCAAATTAGTGAGACCCTGCCTCCAAGAATAAAATGGAGTGACTGAGGAAGACACCTCACATCAAACTCTGCCCTCCACACATGCACATACATATGAACACACATGCACACCACACATGCATACACATGTATGAAAACCAGTTTATTCGTTGCTAAGGTTTAGGTTGTACTTGTGAAAAAAAACCAGAAGACGATGAAACGTTGTCAACCTTAGAAACATAAAGTAAAGCTGTTGTGTTAGACATTCTTTGGTGTGGGAACAAATACCTGAGCACTGCAATTTAACAGGAGAAAGACTGGCTTGGGCCAATGGCATCAGAGATTTCAGTCCCAGGTTGGCTGGATCCATAGCTCTGGGCCTGAGGTTCTCATCACTGCCTATGGCTGACTGCTTAACTCATGAGGCAGGAAGCAGAGAGCTAAACAGAAAAGGGCTCTGGATAAGATGCAGCCCCCAAAGGCACACCCCCGAGGACTTACTTCTTCCAACTAGACCCCACCTCCAAAAATTTCTGTCACTCCCAATGATGCCAACCAATCAGTGCATTAATCCACCGGCTGGGCCAGAGACCTCCTGATTCAAACCCCTCACAATAATTGGATCCAAGAACTGAGGACAAATAGATGTTTCTCTGGTGTAGAATACATTCTTTATGCACTGCTGGGGACACATTTTTAGCACAAGAGCCTTTAAGGGAGAGGTATTTCATATCCAAAACAGAAGAGCTACCAAAGACAAAAATTTGGGGAATGGGGCTGGAGAGATGGCTTAGCGGTTAAGGTGTGCACCTGTAAGCCAGAAGAACCCAAGTTCTATCCACATAAAGCCAGATGCACAAAGTGGCACATGTGTCTGGAGGTTGTTTGCAGTGGCTGAAGGCCCTGGTGCGCGCTCTCTCGCTCTCTCTCTCTCTCTCTCGCTCTCTCTCTCTCTCTCTCTCTCTTGCTTTCTCTCTCTCTCTTATAAATAAATAAATAATTTTTTAATTGGGGAATGATGGGGTGGAAAGTTGTCTCTATGATGTTCTCTTACAAAGTAAGAATCAAAAATACAGTCCTTAGATTATGGGATAAGAGATAAATTGACAATATTATTGCACAAAAGGTAACTACTATAGTTATATTTCTATTTAATTATAGTTAAATGATTCATTAGGAGGGGAAGGAGAACCAATGAGTTGTCCCTCATCTAATATATTGAGAAGTCAGTCTAATGTGAGGAATAAAACCGGTAGAGTTGTTCCTGAGAACAGTCATGAACAGGATATTCACTGAATCCTCACTTATCAGCTAAAGACTGAAACAAGCTAAATGTTTCTTAGTAGGGAATTGATTGCGTGTGGGGATCTGGATATAAATGCCTTCCATAGGTTATATGTTCAAATACTAGTTCCCTAGCTATTTTGGGAAGGGTCGTGAAGCCTTTAGGAGGTAGAGCCTTGCTGGAGGGAATGTGCCATGGGGTGGGCTCTCAGCTCTTACAGTTAGGCTCCTCACGCACTTATCTCTGTTTCCAGGCTTCCACACCTTCCCCGCCATGATGAAACTTCCCCAGAAAACTGTAAGCCGGATGAAACCTTTTTCTTTCCATAAGCTGCTTCTGCTCAGGTATTTGTTCACAGCCATGAGAAAGAACATGATACATTCAGTATACTTGAGGAGGGCTGGGGAGATGGCTGAGTGGTTAAGGCACTTGCCTGCAAAGCCCAACAACCCATGTTCAATTTCCCAGTATCCACGTAAAGCCAGATGCACAAGTGGCACGTGCATCTGGAATTCATTTGCAGTAGCTGGAGGCCCTGGCAGGACCATTCTCTCTGTCTCTCTTCTATCTCTCTTTATTTGCAAATAAATAAATAAATAAAATAAATAAAAATATTTTTTAAAGTACTTAAGGATTACAATGCAAACTTCCAGACACAAAATGGCCTTGGCATTCATGACCTCGCAGTGCCTGATACTACCTACACATAATGGGAGGAAAAGATGATGACACTGAAACAAAACAGACTAATTGAGAGAGGGAAGAGATATGAGGGAGGGTGGGGAGGGAATCATAATGATTTATGGTCTATGATTATGGAAGTAAAAAGTTTTTTTTAAGTACTTAAGGGGACAACATAGAGCCAGCAAAAAGAATGAAGTAGAGAGCTTCGGGTATAGCTCAGTGATTGAGGCCTTGCCTACCACATGTGAGGCCGTTTCCCCATTACCACACGCATACAAAAATGAGGTTGTCTCGGTGATTTTTGCTTCACCACTGTGACAAAAACGCCTGTCAGCAGCAACTGAATGGAGGACTTATTTTGGCTCATGGTTTCAGAACTTTCAGTCTCCAACTTCGTGGCCCCCATCTACTTAGGCAGGATAGCATGGCAATGGGGAGCACATTTCAGGACTGACCAGGAGACAGAGTGGGACATGAGGGGTAAGGACCCACTTCCAGTGACCTACCTCCTCCAACCAGGTCCCACCTCTCCACATTTCTACACACTCCCAAATAGTGCCACCAAGTACCAAGTGTTCAAAATAGGAGCCTATGGGAGACATTTCATATTGAAAATATAACAGGAAATAATAAATGATAACAGCATAACATGTAAAAAAAGGAAAGTGGGGCTGGAGAGATTGCTCAGCAGTTAAGGCACTTGCCTGCAAAGCCTAAGGACCCGAGTTCAACTACCAAGTGCCCAAGTAAAGCCAGATGCACATGGTGGCACATGCATCTGGAGTTCATTTGCAGAGGCCCTGGTGTGCCCATTTTCTATCTGCCTCTTTCTCTCAAATAAATAAATAAATAAACTATTTCTTTAAAAAAGAAAGTGGAAGGGCTGGAGAGATGGCTCAGCGGTTAAGGCACTTGCCTCCCATGCCTAAGGCCCTGGGTTCAAGTCCCCAGGACCCACATAGGCCAGACCCACAAGGTGGTGGCTTTGGTGCTCTCTTTCTCTCTCTCTCTCTCTCTCTCTCTCTCTCTCTCTCTCTCTCTCTCTCTCTCTCTCCTCTCTCTCTCTCTCTGCTTGAAAATGATTAAATAAAATATTTAAAAAAATAAAAATAAAAGAAAGTGGAAGAGAGAGCACATGCAGTGTTACCACTGTGCAAAAAGCAAGAGATGGAGAACTATATTTATGCTTATCTATTATAGAGCCTTGTTGATGTAGGAAGTGTTTGGGGGAAATGCACTGGAAATCAGTACCTGGTTTTATTTATATTTTATTTATTTGTTTGTTTGTTTGCAAGGAGAGAAAAAGAGAGAATGAATGGGCATACAAATACACTCCAGATGCATACACTACTTTGTATATCTGGCTTTACATGAGTTCTGGGGAATCAAACCTAGGCCAGCAAGCTTTGCAAGCAAGCTCCTTTAACTGCTGAGGCATCTCCCCAGCCCAATACTTGTTTTTTCTTTATTTTGGGGAGGGATAACTTATGGGGAGAGAGACTGGAGGTTAGATGTAGACACAATGTAATCTTTGCCATATTGTTTTGCTTAAACTAAAAATTTAAAAAAGAGGGGCTGGAGAGATGACTTAGAGGTAAAGGTATTTGCCTGCAAAGCAAAAGGACTAGAGTTTGATTCCCCAGGACCCACATAAAGCCAGATGCACAAGGTGGACCATGTGTCTGGAGTTCATTGTTCATTTGCAGTGGCTGGAGGCCCTGGTGTACCCACCCATTCTCTTTCTCTCTCTCTCTCTCTCTCTCTCTCTCTCTCTCTCTCTCTCTCTCTCTCTCTCTCTCTCTCTCTGCCTCTTTCTCCCTCATACACAATCTCTCTCTCAAATAAATAAATAAAATACTTTTTAAAAAATTAGCCTGGCATGGTGGCACATGCCTTTAATCCCAGCAATTGGGAGGCAGAGGTAGGAGGATTGCCATGAATTCAAGGCCACCCTGAGACTAGAGCAAGACCCTACCTAGAAAAACCAAAAAAAAAAAAAAATTAAAGAAGAGAAGCACACTATATAAATCTATGGAGACCAACCCTAGAAGAAAGAGTGAGGAATGTGAGTCTGTTGTCATAGATGGTGTGCAGTCACTGCTACTTTTAAATTTCTTTGATTGTGGTAAAATGCATAACATCAAATTCATCCTTTAGAGTCTCCATCATTAAATATGTTCACTCACTGTGTCACCATCACCACCACCCATTGCCAGGACTTTTACATCTTACTCAAACTCTGTACCCACTCCCTGCAAGCCCCATTCTCCCTTCAGCCTATGAGCAGCTCCTGGGAGTGGAATAGGACAGCATTTGCCTTCTGAGACTCCGAACTTGACTATCAAAATGCCTTCAAGTCTCATCCGTGCAGCATGCGTCAAAATCAGTCCCCTCCCCTTTGCTTGGTACGCATTCTACCACTGAGCTGCATCCCAGAGTTGGCCTTTCTTTTCTTCCTTATGTCTTCCCTCCCTTCCTTCCTTCCTCCTAGTACTTATTTATTTATTTATTTTTTATTATTTTGAGGCAGGCTCTCATGTAGCCTACACTGGCCTCAAACTTACTACGTAGCTGAGATGGCCTTAAACTTCTGGTCCACCTATCTCCACTTCCCCGGTGCTTGAATTAGGGGCACGCACTACTACACTTGGTTTAGATGGTACTTGATATCCAACCCAAGGCCTCATGCATGCTAGGCAGGCACACTACCAACTGAGCTACATCCCAGCCCCCAGAATCAGCCTTCCTAAGACCAAATGACATTCACATGAAACTATGTTTTAAATAAAGAAGTTGGGGGCTGGGAAGATGGCTTGGCAGTTAAAGGCACTTGCTTGCAAAGCCTGCTAGTCCAAGTTCAAATCCCCAGCCAACCACATAAACCAGGAACAAGAAGGGCACAAGCATCTGGTGTTCATTTACAATGGCAAGAGGCCCTGGCATGCATGCGCGCACATGCACGCGCGCGCGCGTGCACACACACACACACACACACACACACACACACACAAACACACACCACACAGACACACAAATAGATGATAGATACATAGATAGATAGATAGATGACAGATAGACAATAGATAGATAGATAGATAGATAGATAGATAGATAGATAGATAGATAGATAGATAGATAGATAGATAGATAGATGGAAAGAAAGAAAAGAAGAGGAAATAGAGGAGAAAGGTGGAGATCATCAGAGACCATTCACCTCTGGTGAGTGCTGTACCCTTTGACTGACATGTTAGTTTCCTCTTGTAGCATAACAAATTACTAGCAGCTTAAAAACAGCATTTTAAAATATTTTTTCACAGTTCTGTGAAACAGGGTTTTGAACAGGCTCAGCTTGGGTCCCTGCCTCCAGAATCACAAGACTAGACTCAGAGGCCAGGCTTCTGAGCTCATTCAGTTGTTGGCAGAATTCAGTCACTCATGGATGTGAAACTGTGTGAAACTGTCTTTGCTGACTGGCAACAGGGGCCACTCTCAGTTCCTTCAAGACTCTCTCCCATCCTGACACATAGACCTCTCCATCTTCAAAGTGACTCACCGAAGGTCAAGTACTTGCTGTGCCTTGAACCTCTTTGACTTCTTCTGTTCCACCAGCCAGAGGAAGCTCATCTTTTATGGGCTCATGAAACTTGATTGGGCACACTCAGGTAATCTACCTTTTGCCATAAAACATAATGACATGTTCAACCCACCCTCAAAGGAATGTATGTGAAGGTGAGGGTCCTTGAGCAGAGGGCTGTAATGGCCACCAATCACCTGCACCCTTGGACAACCCCCACCTCTGTGACTATTACCTGGCAAAAGGAATTTTTTAGACACAATCAAGAAACTAGATAGTTGCCTTAAGAGAGATTAGGCCTGGAGAGATGGCTCCGTGATTAAAAGCGCTTGCTTGTAAAGCCTGACTGCCCAGGTTTGATTCCCCAATACCTATGTAAAGCCAGATGCACAAAGTGATGCATGCATCTGGAGTTCAGTTGCAGTGACAGGAGGCCCTGGTGCAACAATTGCCCACCCCTCCACATATATATAACTACTTGCAAGTTTAAAAACAAACAAACCAGAGATTACCTAATTTAGCTTAACATTGTCACCTGAGCTCTTCAAATTAAGGAAGAGGTGTTTTTTTTTTTTTTTTTTTTTTTTTTCCATTTGGCAGTAGAAATCAGAGACACTAAGCATGAGGAGAGAAGGGTCTGCTGCCCTGGCCGTGTTGGAAAGGAAGGTGGCATGTGAAACGGGCCTGCCGTGACCACCAGTCTGCAAGGAAACAAGGACTTTGGCCCTGGAATCATAAGGAAATGCATTTTGCCAACAATGTGAAGGAGCCTGCAGGTAAAAGCCTGGACCAGCTCACATCTTCATTTCAGGCTTCTGGTGCTGTGATACGAGGACCCAGTTGACCCTTCCCAGACTTCTGACCTACAGAACTCTGAAATAATCAACAGGTGTTGTTGCAAGTTGTCCAGTTTGTGACGATTTATTATGCAGCAATAGAAACTGAATTCCCTCCCTGCCGTGCCCTTTGCCTGTCTCTTGGTTTTTGGCATGGAGGCATTGGTGGACTGGTGGTTAAGTTCTCAGCACACCTGCATTTCCTCTATGAAGATTATCTCAGAAAAAAACCCACATATCACTGAACAGCAGCAGTTAATGCCCACTCATATTGCTTCTGTGAGTTTCTGATCAGCTCTCACTCCCTCTGTAAGTGTCCAGTCCTCTGGAAAGTTCCCACAACCTCCTCTGCGCTTGCATGTCTCACGCTGTACTGGCCCTGTGTCCACAGTAGACCATGAACAGCTTGCAGAACAGATATCTTGTATTCCCAGGGTTTGCTCCAGCCTGTCATGATGGGTGTTTGCAGACAAGCCGAATAGATAAGGAGGTCTGAGCTACCCAGCGGGGTAGACAGGTACCTGCCGGGGATGCTGAAAAGCAAGGACTTCGTGACATCTCGTGTCTGTTTGCCCCTACCATGTATTTTGAAGTTAAAAAATCCAATTGGTGAGTGACTTAGGGGTAAGCAGAGATTGGGCCGGCGCTATGCAGAATTCTCTCAAGTACTGGGACGCGCCAGGCGGGAATCTGGGACCATGAAGACCTGAGGCTCAGGTCACAGGAGCAGGCGCCAGCCCTGCTCTGCTAGCGGCGTGCAGACGCAACGAGTGTATCAGAGAAAGACGAAACTCAGCACAGGGGACCCTGGAAGGTTGGCGTTGCAAGCACGGAGCTCCGTTCAGACAACCAGAACGGGAAGGTCAATGCAGGCTGGTATGAGCACAAATAAATAGCTGACCGAGCCGCCAAAGGCGGGTGAAGGATGGGTAACTGGCGCTCCCTCGTGGCCACACCGATAACCACAATTGATACCTCTTAAATCCAACCAACCAGTAACCAGCGGTTTCATTGATTTCCCGACTGGAAAAACCCCTCTCTGACCCAGAAGAGAGGCACGCTGTGGAAAAGGGATTTGGGTGAATGCAACTGCTTCTGGGGTTGTGTGTCAGTGTACTTGTGTTGACTAAAATGTCTACGTGATTTCATGTATATATGATTTCATGTATATATGGCATGTGATGCCACTTACATATATGCCTGGAGTCTGGGTAGAGGTGCTGCTAACTGGGCCAGAGTGTAGGTGTGCACGTGTCCTGGACGCTAGCATCCAAGCATGGATTTGTGTGCACGAGTGCCGGCCCATGTATCCATATGCTGTATCTGTTGGTATGAACGCTCGCTCGTGTGCTTGTGTCTGAGTGCATGTGTTAATGCAACTTCTTGGGGCTTGGCTTTCTTTTCTGTTACACATTGAAACAGTTAAGCTCCATAATTTTATTGTTTGTTTAAAGTTTGCTCTTGGATGCAGGCCTGTTCCAGAATAACAAGCAGATGCAAAAAGCATCCATTATGTATTTTTGCAATTAGCCAAAACCCCAGAAACTTTTCTTAAATAACAGTCACAATTCTGTGGGTTGCTTATTGCTGGGACCCACCTTCTCTCCCCAGCTTTCCCTGGGCCCAGACCCAACCCAAGCCAAGTCAGAGAGGCTTTCCAACCATCCCTAGTGAGATGGAAAAATCATTAAGGGTTTCATAATAGAACTCAAGGGACTTTCTACAGTGAGGCAGCAGAGAGATGGAGAACAGGAGAGCAGTCTCCAAAGTCTGAAATACTTTTGTTGAACTGACTCAGCCAGCCCCGCTTTCCAGTCTCCATGCAGCCAGATCAAAGGACCATCCAACTGCTTTACTTCCACCGAAGGTCCCATTGCACGTCCCCACCTTTTCTTTGCATGCTCCTGCTGCCCTAGTTCACACAGGGACCCTCACTCCTACTGCCCGAATGTCGTTTTCTCATGGCTGGCCTTTTCTGGTGCTTTCTCTCTGTGGGAATCCATGATGAGCCAGACGCCTACCGACCACTAGCAGAACTTTCCCCAGCAAACTTTGCTGAGCAGCTGACCCCAGGAGGCAGAACGGAAGCCAAGGGAGTTTCTCAGCATTTGTGTTCTTATGAGAAATTACAGATGCTCATGATGCCTGTTTCTTTCCTCCCCATCTCCATGGCTAGGGGAACTCCTGTGAACTGGGTTTTGAGATCTCCTGGGAATAGGCTGAAGTCTCCCTGGAGCCCCAGTCCATTCCCAGGAGATCTCAAAAGCCAAGTCCATGGTGGGAAAGATGGAGAAGCATGCTGGTGCTGGAGTAGCAGGGAAATAGGAGAGCTGTGTTTTGGGCCTAATTCTGGCTCCAACTGTCTGGCTGCTAGGACACCTTCTTCCACTACATAAAAGCTTTATTAAGGGTTTTTCTATATTTTATTTTTATTACACTGGTCATGCATGGTGGCACATCTTTTAATCCCAGCACTCAGGAGGCTGAGGCAGGAGGATCACCATGAGTTCAAGACCAATATGGGCTGGAGTGAGAAACTGCCTAAAAAAAAAAAAAAAAAAAGAATCTACACTCCATTGGGGCTGGAAGATGGACAAAGAGCCTGCTACTGAAGCATAAGGACCTGAGTGTGGATCCCTAGAGCCCATGCAAAAGCCAGGAAGCTGTAGCAGGTTTCTGTAGTCCCAGCACACTTACGGCAAGATGGAAGAGGGAAACAGATTTTCCTAGATGCTCACAGACTAGCTCACCTAGCAAACAGAGTGGTGAATGAGAGACCCTACATAAAAAACAGGGTGGGCTGGGTGTGGTGGTGCATGCCTTTAATCCCAGCACTTGGGAGTCTGAGGTAGAATTGCTGTGATTTCGAAGCCAGCCTGGGTTACACAGTGAGTTCCAGGTCAGCATGGGATGGAGACACTGCTTTAAAAAAAAATTAAAGATATGAGGGGGCTGGAGAGATGGCCCAGCAGTTAAGGCACTTGCCTGCAGAGCCTAACGACCTGGGTTGGATTCTCCAGTGCCCACATAAAGCCAGATGCACAAAGTGATATATGCATCTGGAGTCAGTTTGCAGAGGCTAGAGGCCCTGGCATGCCCATATTCTCTCTCTCCTCTCTCTCCCCTCACACATACCCACACCCATACAAATAAATATATTTTAAGAATAACAATACTAGCTGAGCATGGGGACACACGCCTCCATAATCCCAGCATTTAGGAGGCAGAGGCAAAAGGATCCTTGCAAGTTGGAGGAGAGCCTGGTCTACATGATATGATCCAGGCCAGCCAGAGCTACATGGTGAGATCCTGTCTTAAACAAAAGGAAGGACTGGATTGGGAGTACTGCTATGAGTTCAAGGCCAGCCTGGGACTACAGAGTGAGTTTCAGGTCAACCTGGGCCAGAGTGAGACCCTACCTTGAAGGCAGGAAACAAACAAAAATAACCAAACAAACAGAGCTGGGCATGGTAATATATACCAGTAACCCCGCACTCAGGAGGCTGAGACAAGAGGATTAGGAATTTGAAGCCAACCTGGGCTATACAAGACCCTGTCTTAAGTAGATAGACAGATATATTTTTTTAAAAGAGGAGTATAATAGGGTATGAGAGGACTCATTGCCTGATTATTGGTAGACAGCAGTTAGAAAGATTAGAGGCATGGAGTCAAAGGTGCTTGCTTTACAAAGTCTGCTGGCCAGGGTTCAATACCTCCACTATCCACATAAAGCTGGACCAGCATCTGTGTGTAGTGGCAAGAGACTCTGAAGTGTATACACACACACACACACACAAAAAAAAAAAAAAATCTAAAAAAGGAAGACAGGAGGCAGATTGGGGGAGGCCTGGAGGCGAATGCATGGATTGTATCCCAGTTCCACACAGCAGGCCAAGCCCAGTATTTACCTTCTTTCTCAAACAGCATTTGCCCAGGCCCAAGTAGAGGCCCTCAGTAGAGGAAGGGATAGAAATGCAAGCTCAGTCCAGTCATGCCTGGTACTGCATGTAACACAGAAATTCTGGCACAGCTATCTGAGACCAGGGGCATCACTAGTTTTCAGACAGGGTCTCGTTGTTGATCAGGTTCCTTCAAATTCCTGGGCTCCTGTGACCCTTTTTTTTGCCTCAGTCGCCAGAGTAGCTGGGACCTCAGGCACTCAACTGTTTAACTTAATCATTTTTACTCCTTGCAGAGAATGCTAAACAAGTGCTCTGCACTGAGCGACATTCTCGGTCCAGCAACTGTACAGTTCTAATGTAGGAATATTCTCTCCCAATCTAAAAACAGCCAATTAAACGTTAGCATTTTCCACTTCAAATAATTATGTACCTTGACCATTACCCCAGAAGAGGGCAGGGAGATGGTAGAGAGAAAGCAGCCTGACATTTCGAGGCCACTTTGATGCAATCTTGCCAAGTTCTGGCAGCTGCTTGTAAAAATGCTTCTTGGCCAGGTATGGCACACACCTTCAATCCCAGCACTCCCTCGGGAGGCAGATGTAGGAGGATCACTGTGAGTTCAAGGCCACTCTGAGCCTACATAATGAATTCCTGGTCAACCTGGCCTAGAGTGAGACCCTACCTGGAAAACAAAAAAAAGAAAAAAAAAAAAAGCTTCTTTATAAAACCAATAAACAGCTTACGGTGAGCAAAGCACATGACTTTGTGCTTTCTAAGTACTGACTGTTAGTTTCTCTTTGGATCAAATAAATCTCTCACCTTTTGAAGTACTTATTGTTGAACCTAGTCAATGTCTTTGCTCTCTGCCTCTGAAAGCCCATTAGAACAAGGTGGATCTAAGGCTAGTTCAAGCTCTCACAGGGCTTGGAAGCAAGGGTTTAGGAATTCACAAGGCAACTTAACGAACAAGAATTTTCTTGGATGTTCATAATGAGTCTGTGAGTCATTTGTTTTTCTAATTTGGTATAAGTAGCTAGAGTCTATTCCTTCCAGGAAGCCTTCAAGAGAGTTCTGTAAGAGCATTCCCAAAGCTCACATACATGGCTTTAAAAAAAACTTTTGACTTTCCCTTTTAAAATGTGGTTATTCAACCAAATGACTCATGTGCTATTTAGTGTGTTGGTTTATACTGTCAACTTGACAGGTCCTAGAATCACCTGTGAGGTGTTGCCTAGATTAGACTGAGCTGGAATGACCTGCCTTAACTGTAGGTGGGACCATCCCATGGGCTGGGGTCCTGGACTACACAAAAAAGAGCTGGCTGAGCACCAGCTCCCACCAGCTGATTGCAGCCATCTCAACTTCAAGCCTCCCCCATCACAACTGGATCCTGCAACTGTAAGCTAAAATAAAGCCTTCCTCCCTTCAACTGATTTTTGTCAGGCATTTTGTCCCCCAAACAAGAGGGTAACTGATGCAATGTGTGTATTGCTCACCTGATTCCACTCAGTGGAAGAGTCTGTAGAGTGTATGGCTGGAACATGGCGATGTACTTGGTAAACTACCTCTGCAGTTACTATGCTGTAGATAGATAAACTGTCAAAAGCCAATGGTTAGACAGTATACAGTTACTTCAAATTCTATCAAAATTAAAAACAAGTTTCTGTGGCTCAAAGTAGTTCACTCTGAGGAATGTTCTTATTTATCATGTTGTCCCCTGAAAAAGGCAGAGTAAGTAAATTCTCTTCTCTTAGATTGGGGTCTTAGAAGGACAAAGCCATGAAGGAAATGCATCTTTGAAAATAGACCCAAGAGAAGCAGGTCCTGCGATTACCTGCCCAGTAGGCAAGGGTCCATAAAGGCCTGAGCCATGAGTGACAGCCTGGAGTTAGTACGGCTAACTTCAGCTTAAAATTCTGCTTCTCTCTTCTTATCTCCCCCAAGAGGAAAGATTGTGAGCCTCAAAACTTAAAGAGTTCCCAAGTTAACACCAACCACACTAAATGCACCTATAGCAAGCACACTGGGGTAGAGGACTTACTGGTTTCAGGATGAGAAAATAAAGGAATAGGTGTTTATAACCATTATTTTCCTTCCTCCTTGGTGTACAAGTAAATAGCTTGGGGCTCAGTGGTTGAAGGTGCTTGCTTGCAGAGCCTGATGATCCAGTGTTCAATTCCCCAGCCACCCATACAAAGCCAGACGTAGAATGTGGTGTACGTATCTGCATCTGGAGTTCATTTGCAGTAGAAGTAGAGGCCTTGGTGTGCCCATACTCTCTCTCTCTCTCTCTCTCATGAACTAAATGAAAAATTTTAAAATAATTATTAAAAGCCAGGCATTATATAATGGCACATGTCTTTAATCCCAGCACTCGGGAGGTAGAGGTAGGAGGATCTCCGTGAGTTCAAGGCCACCCTCAGACTACATAGTGAATTCCAGGTCAGTCTGGACTACAGTAAGACCCTACCTCATAAAACCAAAATATAATAATAATAATATTTATATTTATTATTAAAAAACAGGTCAGGTGTGGTGGTGCACAACTTTAATCTCAGCACTCTAAATTAGGGAGGCAGTGGTAGGACGATCACATGAGCTTGAGGCCACCCTGAGACAACATAGTGAATTCCAGGTCAGCCTGGGCTAGAGCGAGATCCTACCTTGAAAAACAACAACAAAAGAAAAAAGCAGAAGCAGGCCTGGGAAGATGTCTAAGTTATTTACTGCACAAGCACAAAGACCTGAGTTTGGAACTCACTAGGTAGTCTCAAACTTGCCTCAAACTCACAGCGATCCTGCTGAGATTAAAGTCGTGCACCACCACACTCAGCCATAATCCCAGCCAAGAAACAAGAACTTTTTAGCGACTATATCTTTAACAAATGGAATGACAAGTGAAGTCAGATGTATCTCAATCAACTCCAAAATCCAATATTCCCAGCATGTTTTTCTACTTAAAAGCAAAAAAAAAAAAAAGCAAGACTCATAACTTAGTAATTATGGTGTCTCTTGGTTTGTTTGCAAATGCCACAGAGAGATATTTGATGAAAGAAGCAAAACACCTAGCTTCATCAGTCTTCTGCAAATGTGAAGGATGTTCTCATCATCATCAGTATAAATATTTACATTCCCATCGGATAGATTCCTTTGCTTGCATGAAAGGAATGGTCTCAAAGCATGGGTCTTTGCTCTTGCTTCATCCTGCAATTGTGGAAGAAAGCACTAGCAAAGCTCCTGCCCCCTGTACTGATGGACTGAAATAGTAGAGCCATTACAATCTCTTCCAAGAAACTGAAAATAGTATCAATACAAATTTTGGTGGCTAATATGTTATAGTATGAAGAGATACTTTGTTTTTTAATGATGTGTGTTGCAAATTTTCTCATTAGTGAGTGAATTTCATAAGCATAGAAATAAATGTATTTTAAGAGTATCCATTAACTTACCTTACAATTCCTGATGACAGTAAGTATAAAATGTAACTATACAAAGACAAAATTCTGCACCCTACTTAATTAACCCTGTGTATTAAACAGCATTAAGTGTCAGAAATGAGAAATGTTTAATGAAACTGTATCAAAAAACTTAGATGCCACTCAGCTTTAGGGATAGAAGGAACAAACAAAACAAAAAAAAAAAAAAAAGGAAGAATAGATATAAAAGAAAATTGTTTGGATATTCAGACTTTATTGAACAAAGTAGCCAGGAAGGAAATTAGACATTTATAAGATATATTTATTATTTTCTGACCAAAGTGCAATGATTTTTAATTCTTTTTAAACAATTAACTAAGAAAAAAGTATTTCAGAAAATAAAATACAAATGGGAAATTAACCCTTAGATTGCTTTTTCCAATTTATTCTAATTGTATGTTTAGTTTAGAAAACAAAGCAAAACAAAAATCCCTAGCAGTGTGATTGAAATGAGAGTTGAGCCACATTAACATGAATCTAGCACGTGATTAAAACAAGAGCTGAGCCACACTCACATGGATCCAGCACACACATCTCTAGGTTCTGCTTCGAGGATTTTGTTAAAGTCAGTTAACAAAGAACAGCAATGTGTGTGGAGTCACAAGTACCCAGTGACGTGATCCTGGCCCCCAGTTACGTCATAAGAACGCTGACAATTCTGCCTGGTTCTGAACTGTCCAACTCCAGCCCAAACCTTGGAAACAGGCTTGCGTACAGCTTTCAGACAACTTTGCACAAGTCATAATAAGTCAAAGCCTGTGTTTTCCTCTTCCTAAAGGAAATGGTCAGGTATTTTGATAAATACTAAAACATTGCTAGGAATCCACTTCAGGAGTGTGTTTACTAAACACCTTGTGTAGGAACTGACTACACAAAAAGCTCTTTTAAATTTGGTCCACAAATTCACTCAATAGTTGGAAATTTTAAATCTGTAGCAAAAAGAAGTGGAAATCTCTAATCCTAACATGTTGTAATTACTAAGAATATACATGCATACTACAAAATTTTGCTCACAGAAGGCACAAACTATAAAGGGATAGTTTTTTTTAATAAAAACAGAGAACTAGCTGATACCCTTCTTTGTCTTCTGAGCACCATCATAACAAAAATGGAAGTTAAACCCAAATTCACTGTCTACTCTCATGACCAAAAATTTAAAAAATAAAATAAAAATTTAATTTGTCTTAGTGTATATTTTCTAATCATTAATAGAGATGTAATTTTGAAAGATTAAAACTGCCTTAAAAGGGGGCTGTGATAGCAGCTACCAAAGCAATATTCCAGCGTGATTTCAAGGATGCTTTCAGGGTTAGCCTTCTTGGTCAAAAATCTTCACAACTTCATCAAAAACCTATAAAAGACAATAATTTCAAAGGCAGATACTGTTACAACTACAGCATGTGTGAGGCCTTGGGTTCAAAGCCCAAAACCCAAAATAAAAATAAATTACACAAAATACAAAAATTATAAAGGTAAGCTTCTGTTAAAACCACCTATTTTATATTAATTTTAATATGATTTTTGTTTTAGTTCACTTTAGGTATACATAAATTTGTGAGCATGTATGTGTGGTGTGTGCATGTGTATATAGGTGCAAGTGTGTGGAGGCTCAGTTGGAATTAAGGTTCCCTGAAAGGGGCTACCCCTCCCCTCTGGCTGAAGGGAGTGCTAATGTAGGGCCAGGGCCAGGGCCAGGTGCTCTGTGCTACTCACTCCAAGTGGCCATTTGTTGCCCACCTCTGTGTGTGTGGTCTGACATCTTGGAACTCCTGGGTAAGCCCTTTCACAATATACAAACTGATACCTAACTTCTACTAACCCAAGAGTTTAGACTGTCGTCATACAGCCCATGAGGCCTAGCAGAGAATTCCCCACGTGTCTATAATTCACCTACTAGATGTTTCCATAAATGTATTTGAAAATTTTTTCATTTATGTAACTATGAAAACTTCAGAAATTGTTAACACATTGGAACGTGGTATTGAGGTAACATGAATCTAAATCCTAGGCCACACTCACTCATATGTGGCTCTAGAATAAACCCTCTCTCAGTCCTTTTGAGGGGAGAGCTGCATTTTATGTTGACACGTGGGTGCTAAGGATCCCAAATCAGGTCTTCATGCTTGTGCATCGAGCACTTTATAGACTGACCCATTATTTACCCTACTCTTCTTTTATAATATTGCAGGACAGTTTATTAGAAAAAGATGCACTTCCAAGGGAACTAGCAGGCTAAAGAAGGCTTAGACCCTCAAAGAGCCTTGCTGTACTAAGAACTGGAGCTTTTATATCACATATCAAGGGCTGCTTGTGTCGTTTGCATGGCATAGGTGTTCTTGTACAAGGAATTCTACATGCAGCTCCAGGCATCAAATGTCTCATTAACATCTGAAACCTCCACATATGGCTAGATGGGTCTGGAAGAGAGGGTTCTAACCTTTCTCCAGGACAACTGGTATATTTCATATGCTGATTTTGAAGCCTTTGTGAAAACTCTCCCAGACTTCACTCTTTGCATTAGTTATGTTCCAACCTCAACATTTCTTACACAGAAGCTGAAAACACTAATGACATTTGTTTACAAATATGTCCCTTCCAAAAGTATTCATCTTGTCCTGTTTGCTTTATAACTCTACATCCTAGGCTGGTACCTGGCATCTAGATTCATGAGCACATGAACTAATAAGATGGATGAATGTAGAGTCTTATTAGGAAAACGTGATTTTGAAAATGCAAAAATTATTCCATATAAGGCACTCTCTCCCTGGTGCTTCGGCAATTGGAAACTGGTTACAAATAGGAGCATAGACAACTTACCAGTGGCTACCCTACTTAAGAAAATGTCTCTCTATGGCTCTCCCTCCCACAGCAATCACTACCAGTGTGTAAATCCTCAGAGAAGGATTTTCTAAGTTATTTCTGTGTATGATATATGTGGGAAAGGGGGTGCTCACATGCCACAGTGCACAAAGAAGTCAGAGGACAACCTCAGGTGTCAATCTCATTTGCTGCTGCATCTGCCAGGCCAACTGGCCTGAAAGCTTCCAGCAAATCTCCTGTCTCAGCCTTTCATCTGGCCTGCAGGAGGGCTGAATTACAGACACTCACCAGTATGACCAGCTTTACTCGGGTCCTGGGGATCCAACTTAGGTTGTCACAAAAGTGCATAGCAGGCACTTTTACCCACTGAGCCTATGAAACACACTTCTTAATAGGCTACCAGTAGTTTAATAAAATGTAGACTGAAATGGTTTATCTTGGTTCTCATATATTACCTGCCCTCCATAGGAAGTGGCACTGTATTTAAAAAACACACTCAAAAAAAAAACAAAAACAAAAACCACACTCAGTCTTCTTCCTCTGGACTTTCCTGTCTTGTGAATAAGATGAGGAAGACTTAAGACACTCTGAAAGGGAGACCAGATAAACCAAGACACCAGGAACATGGGCAAGCACAGCCCATGGGCTCAAGCCACATTAGAGAGCCCTGATTTGTGAAGGCAGGTGGATGTGATGCGTCATGGAAACCTTGAACCTTTGGAGCTTAGTTCTGTTATGAAGAGAAAACAGCCTGGGGCCCTTGGGCTAGAAGACTTGACAGTCATGCTATACATTTTTTAAAATGAACACAATTCTAGTGTTTGAGGAAAGAGATTTGGAATTAATAAGCCACCTATTTCTCATTTTAAAAAAAACCCTAAAGTTGTAAAATATTTTTGACCTACTCAAAAAGGAGAAAAACTAATTTCACAATTAGTCTTAAGTGTTGAAAAACTGAGTAATCTACCACAGTATTTCTTTCTCTCATGCCTACCCCAAAATAAATGACCACATATTTACTTGACTTGTGTTTTCATGGACAAACCAGAAATACTTACTTCATCAACGGACTTAGAAGCATCTATTTTCTTGACTTTCCCCATTTTTTCATATAAGTCAATAATGGGTTTTGTTGATTGAAGGTACGTCTGAATTCTGGAAGAGAAGCATTTCAAGGTTCTAGGCACCCATCCTACTCCTTCCACACCATAGGAAGGCCAAAGGACAACACAGGGTTGTCTAACCCAACCTTCTTATCCTTTACCCATACCACTGCATATGTGGAAACAGGACATGTTCCTTCTCTGGACCAAAACTGGACAAGAATTCAATCTGTTATTCAATTTCTGCACTGGGAGTGTAGGGGTGAAAACTGAAAAGTACCTCTTTTCCAAGCTCTCTCTGTTGTCGTCACTCCTCCCACTACTTTTTCCCCTCTCAAGACATCGTTCAATACAGATCTAAAGAGAGATATAGGTAAAAAGTTATGTGAAAAAAATCCTGCACTAACCCGACGTGTCTAACTCATTAATCAACATGCACAATCTTTTTAAATTTAAACATGTGGTTCAATTTATATAAACTAGGTTAAATGAGTACAGAGCATAATAAGAACTCATTCATGACTCAGTTTTTCCTATGTATGTTTTTTCAAACCGCAATAAAAAAGACCTGTATATATGCTTCCATCTCAGATATATTATTAACTTATTAGATATGAATTACATGCCCCAAACTTTGTACCACTTTTGCTTACTTCATAATAATTCCATAAATATTAAAATATTTGAGTCAACATATTTGAATAAAGCATCTCTTGTTAATCATGAATAAACATTCCTTAGTTATAAAGCTGTGGTAACAAACTAAAGTTAACTTTGAAGCATAAGTGAAACCATATTTTGAAAAGTTGGAAGAGGAGAGTTTCATTTTAAAACAACTTGGGCTGCAGCAAGTCTCTCCCAGAGGCACATTTATGACAGACACAACCTAAGAATAGACAGCTTCCTTCAAGGCACTACTTCAGATTCTTATTCTTCACACAGTTGGCATTGATTTAATAAAATTTATTTCACAGCAGCAGCCAACCAGTGATGTCTTTTAATTAAATGGTTCTGAGAAATTAATTTAGTTGTTCAAAGGTATGTCTGGATATGTTATTAGAAGTATCTGAAAAAAATTCTTTCCTGTTATTTTTCAAGATCATTTCATTCTTAAAAGACAAACAAATCCATCTTGTATCTTCCCTTAAAACAGAAGCTTCTGTGTCTTTCCAGGCATGTTTTCTCCTAGTCAAGAGCATACTGCTGAAAATAGTGCACTTACAGAAGTACAAGTTTAGCATCACTACTGACATGATTGTGCATGCCATGTCTTACTTTTAAGCAAAAACCTATTTCTTGTTATTTTCAAAACAAAGCAAACTTTATGTACACAAAGGTGCTGATGGCAAATAGCTTTGCTCTCTGATAGCAAAACAGTACTGCTTTGTCCATCCAATTTACTAATAAAAATACTGTTGGCAATAGACAGTAAAATGCAAGTTTAAAAAAAAAATGATTTTATTTTTCTCTCATAGTTGGCTATCAGTTGCTTAAAGCCTATGTGGATAAATGAAGATTTTCATTACCTCATTATCACAGTCAAAAAACAAAACAAAAGAGACATCTGCTTTCCCATCCATGGTCTTATTCCAACCCTGAAGATTGTCTTGATTTCTTGGAAACCCATCAATCAAGAATTTGTTCTTCTGAGCATTGGCAGCCATTGTTTGATCCATTTCCTACAGAGAAAAGATTTAGGTCCAATACTACATTAAGAAAGTACTTTTTTTTGGTGTCTGTGTGTAGCATGTATGATATATGCATGTGTGCACACATGTGTGCAGATGAACACATCCTGTAATCATGTGTGTGGTAACCAGAGGAGGACATTGGGTGACCTCCTCTATCACTCTTCCATCTTATTTCTTTGAGACAGACTCTCACTGAACCTGGAGTGTGCCATTTTTCAACCAAACTGGCTGATCAGTGAGCCCCAGAATTATTCCTGTTTCCACTCTACTCAGCATTGGGGTTACAGGCAGACACAGAAAAAGGGTCAATGGTAGCACATGTCAGCACTGGGGAAGAAGGGGCAGGAGGATCAGGAGTTAAGTATACACACACACACACACACACACACACACACATGCACACACACACACATGCACACACGCACACACACACGCACGCACCCACAGGCACACAAAAGAAAAGCCACCCACAAAACAAAGGAAAATGTACCTACATGGGTGTTAGGCTGAACTATAGGTGAACCCAGAACAAGGCAGAGAATTCTTGCTACTGTTCAATTTCTTCCCAGTGAAAGCAATTTTTAGTTCTGCCATTCTCAAACACTACAACCACCTTTCTCAAGCAAGACATGTTCTGATTTGTTCATTAATCAAATGAAGGTGGAGTTAACTTCTTGTGTTCTTGGCAATTGGAACTGGTTGGCATTCATGCTTCTTACCCTCTTCAGTAAGCTGATGGTTATCTCGACTGGCACAATCTGTCCATCTTTAATGTACTTCTCAATAAGTTCGCCATACTGTGAATCTGGGTTCTTCCTCTCATCACGAAGAAGCTCTCCTGCAGAAAGGTGTGTGTACCCATATTTCTGAAAGGGACAACATATAGAAACAAATTACCAGAATTCATTCAACACAATGATAGGGACTTTGTGTGTGTGTGTGTGTGTGCGCGCACGCACAGGCGTGCGTGCGCGTGTGTGTTTACTTCTATATGCTAGTTTTTCCACAATAAAGATGTTTTATAGCCAGGCACTTAGCCCCTGACAGCACTTGGGAGGCAAAGGCAGGAGGACCGCTGAGCCCCAATGCCAGCCTGGGACTAGAGAGTGAGTTTCAGGTCAGTCTGGTCCAGAGTGAGGCCCTACCTCCAAAATTTTTTAAACGGTGAATGGTGTTGCCGAGGCTTCCACACCCATGCACACACACATGGGAACCCACACTCACCTGCACATACACAGACACAAAATGGGGTATAACCTACTTTACCACTTACTGTGTACAACTTTAAAATGGCATTTTGCAACCTGTCCACAAAATTTTACAGCAGCCTCATTTCCCACTGTTTATTTTGGCTCTTACTTAGAAGTCTCTGCTTGCCGGATGCTCTACTCTGGTCTAGTTATTATACCATATGGCAGTGCTGAACAAATGCGGAGACAAACAGTACCAAACAATGGTGAGCACTCAGTGAAAACGCCAGCAGATTACTCTGTAATGCTGCACTATATGAAGAACATGTACATTAGAAGCCCAGCTAGTAATTTAGAAATTAGTATACCCGCTGTTAGTTTTCTGACTCCGGAAAGCTCAAATTTGCAAGCTTTATAGTGCATTAAAATGGGGTTTGGCATTATATCACTCTTTTGGGAGAAAAAAAGCTACTTGTAAATTATAGAGATATATACATACACACAAATGGTATCTGTAGAAAACAACTTTATAGCTTGTCAAAATAAGGGCTGGAGAGATGGCTTAGCAGTTAAGGCATTTGCCTGCAAAGCAGAAGGACCCAAGTTCGATTTCCCAATACCCACATAAAACCAGATGCACAAGGTGGCTCGTGTGTTTGGAGATCTTTGCAGTGGCTGGAGCGTGGTGCACTCATTCTCTGTCTGCTGCCTCTCTCACTCTCTCCTAAATAAATTTTTTAAATAAAAAAATGACATTGCATGTCAAACGAGAAATGTAAACATAACCATGTCAGACCTATGATATATTTGTCAATTTCTCATCATTCCATTAAATAAATAAATAACGTGTGTGTGTGTGTGTGTGTGTGTGTGTGTGTGTGTGTGTGTGTGTATGGGCATGTATTTAGGTCAGAGGGCAACTTTCAGGAGTGTATCCCACCTTCTTTAAGATGGGATCATGGATGTGAGGGCGATCTGGCTGCGACATCTATCACCCCATTGATCGCCAGCTGATCTGGCTGGCTAGCCGGGTGTCCCCATCCTCTCTCACTGCTCAACGTGAGTCCCTCCCGAAGGTCGAAGATGACCTTCCCTTCCCTGAATAGAGGAGGACTGGTCTTTGGTCAAGGGTATACCAGTAGCTGCGCTCCCCTGCTAGAACCTCCAAACAAGCTCTCAAGATGGGATCTCCTGGCTCTCTGCAAACAAACATCAGACTAAGTAGCTCATAAGCTCTGCATTCTCCTGGTTCTTCCTCCCATTCTCGTAAATATGTTGGGATCGCAGATGCAAGTGCCACTTTGCATCGGCTTTATGTATATACTGGGGAATTGAATACAGGCTGGTAGGCTTTGCAAACAGGCACCTTCAATTGCAGAGCATCTCCTAGCCCCCACTTAGTGTTTTTCTTAAGGATTTTGCTGACCCTTTCCTCCTACCGCTAAGTTCCAACAATAACAGAAAGTAGCTCTCACATACTAGTTATAGCACTTTAATTGTAGCTGCCCTTGAAAAGGCATAGGTTTCAAAGCACTCTGCTATCTGCAAGTAGTCACTGGAACCAACTTTGAGGAAAGCAAGAGTGAGTATTTTCTACCATTAGCCAATTTTTGTTCACATTCTAAGATTTTCTAGCAACTAAAACCTAGTAAGTCACTATCTATAGACTTAAGGGCAACATTCACAGGCACAGCAGTTCATAAATACTATGAACGACAATAACTATGGTTATATGTTACTATTCAACTAAAAAGTGTTCTAGGTCAGTCTCCAGGGAGACCTCGGTGGGCGTGCCCGGCCTTGAAGCTGTGTGGAGTGAACGTCACGCTATGGCTGCAGGTTCCAGTCCATCATGGTGGGGAAGTTATTGTGGAGAAGCTGGAAGCAGCTGGTCACACTCAGCACACAGTGATTAAACAGAAAACAATGAAAACTGCTGCCCAGCCAGCTCTCTCCTTTTCTACAGTGGAGGACCCCAGCACATGGACTGGTGCTGCCCACAGTTGAGGTGGGTCTTCCTGCATGAATTAACTGAGATCAACACTCACAGGCATGCCTGGAGTCTCTTTTCCTAAGTGATACCAAGTCCTGGACTTTGACATCCAGTGTAAACCATCACATCCCCAAATTTGTCATAGTGAATATGCCCATCAGCATTGCATGAAACCTGTGCTAATTTTTCTCAATACTTGGTATTTTCTTTCATTTTGGCATTGTCCGTTCTGGTTGATTAAAACACCATACTTTGGGGGGGAAAGTGTTCTAGTGACAAATGAGCAAACCTAATTTATTTAGGGTATCTGTCTAAACTTTCTACTTTCATTTTCTCCTTCAAGATGAAAAGGCTGAGTGTGGTGGCATATGCCCTTAATCCCAGTAGTTGGGAAGTAGAGGCAGGAGGATCATTGCCTGATCTATCTGACAAGTACCAGATCAGCCTGTACCATCTAACAAAATTATCTCAAAAAAACAGCCAGGTGTGGTGGCACACACCTTTAAACCCAGCACTCAGGAGGCAGAGGTAGGAAGATTGCTGTGAGTACAAGGTCAGCCTGAGACTACATAGTGAATTACATGTCAACCTGGGCTAGATAGAAAGACCCTACCTCAAAAAAGGAGGGTCTGGGGAAAATGCTCAGTGGATAAAGTGCTTACCATACAAGTGTGAGGAGAAGAGGATGGGCAGGGGAGAAGGAGCCAGAGCAAGCTGATGATGAGATCTGTGTTCAAGTGAGAGACTCAGCCTCAGAAACAAAGAGAGCCACCAAGGCAGAAACCCAGCATCAAGCCCTGGCCTCCACACGCACATGCACATGCACACCTGTGTCTATGCACATGCATCCACTCCCTAACAAAATAGTAGGTGAGGGGCTAGAAAGATGACTCAGCAGTTAAGTTTGCCTCCTAAGACTGCCCAAGTTTAAATCTCCAGATCCCACAGAAATGGCTGGGAGTGGCCACAGGCACCTGTAAGCCCAGTCCCATAAAAAGGAGCAGAGACCCCAGCTCATGAGAAGAAGCAAGGTCCAGTTCAGTAAGAGCTCTGGCTCAAACAAAAACAGGCAGAAGGGGAAGAGTGACAGAGCAGGACACCCGATGTTCTGCTCCGGCCACTGCAGCCAAGCAAACACCCACCACAGGCAAGTGCATGGGAGCTGCAAGGGCATATACATGCACATACATAACACACATACCACATCCACACAAGCAAAAACATACTTGGACAACCTTTGAGAATCATATACAAAAGTTCAGAGAAAAGGAAAACAGTACTATGTTCTTAACAACTACAAAACAGCACTCTTTCACCATAACCAGGCAAACGCTATCAACTTTATGGCATCAACTCAAACCATCCTGAGCAATTTTTACTTCTCAGCAAGTACCACTTGTCCCTTCAAAATTTAGATCATTTCTCAGCAGTGGAACACTTCGCCTGGCATATGCAAAGCCTTGGGCTCAATCCCCAGCATCACACTTATACACAAATTAACAAAAAAATTAAAATAAAAACATAATAATGTGGCTTACTGTCAACAGCAATAAAAACTTAAGAAAACAAGCCAGGCAAGATGGTACACACCATCTGTAATTCCAGCACACAGGAGGTAGAACAGGGCAATCATGAGTTTGAGGCCAGCCTCAGCTATAGAAAACCTGTCTCAAAAAAAAAAAAAA
>PVHP010022191.1:0-28650 GCA_004024765.1 Zapus hudsonius
GAGAGAGAGAGAGAGAGAGAGAGAGAGAGAGAGAGAGAGAGAGAGAGAGAGAGAGAGAGAGAGAGAGAGAGACCCACAATAGCAGTTTGCAAGCCTGAAGCATAGCCGGTCAGTCCTCCGGGCTGTATGCCTCAGCAGTCCCAATCCAGCCCTGAAGGCCTAAAGGCTTCCTGGGGAGTTGCTGGTCTTCAGTCCAGGCTGGAAGGCTGAGGAAGCTTCGTTTCAATGCCGATGAAGAGATGCACAACAAGCATCAGCAGGTCATCATGCTCACATTGCATCCACTGAGCCAACATTCTAGCCCTCATGGAACATTCTAATGAGTGTAAAATAGATTCTGTCATTTCCTAAACTCCTTTTTAAAGGGGCAAGTGAAATGTAATTGTGTCTTTCCTCCTATTAAGCTATTAATGTTATACATTTTGGCTCTAGAGAAACTGGCTCAAAGTCATATACACTCCATTAATTCAAATGTACTAAAGGCACCACTAATGGACTTATAAAATCATGGTGTAGAAAATACCTTTAAAAAAATCTTGGGCTGAAGAGATGGCTTAGCGGTTAAGGCATTTGCCTGCAATGCAGAAGGACCCGAGTTCGATTCCCCAGTGCCCATATACAGCCAGATGCACAAGAGGGCGTATGTGTCTGGAGCGCATTTGCAGTAGATGAAGGCCCTAGCGAGCCCGTTCTCTCTCTCTCTCTATCATAAATAAAATATTAAAAAAAATCTTGTGTGTGTTCATGTGTATAAGGTGCACGTGTGTCACAGCATATGTGGACACCACTCAAAGGACACCACTGGGTGTCAGTCTTTGCCTTCTACCTTGTTTCAGAATCTATTTGTTGTTTCACTGCATGTGCCAGGCTAGCTGGCTACAATCTTCCCATCTCACCATAGGCATGCTGGGTTTACAAAAGCTCACATATCCAGTCTGGCTTTATGTGGGTTCTGGGGATCCAAACTCAAGTTCTCATACTTGCACAGCCAGCAGTTTACCCACTGAGCCATCTCCCAGCCCAATACTATAAGCAGAAGAAGACAGAGTATGGGTGCTCCAGGGCCTTCTGGCACTGCAAATGAATTCCAGATACGTGCACCATTTTGTGAATCTGGCGTTATGTAGGTACTGGGGAATCGAACCCAGGCCATCAGGCTTTGCAAGCAAGTGCCTTTAACTGCTAAGCCATCTCTCCAGCCCCCCCCCAATACTGCTTTTTAAATATCCTACAACAAACTTGAAGTTAAACAGGCATTGTGACTTGGGCACTAGTATCAAGTAGTTGTACATGAACCGCCAGGACTGCACAGCAGCTGAGAGTGAAATATAGCATTGGCCATGCAGTCCGAAAACACAATGCACCTCCTCCAAGCTGCAATAATCTCACTACCACTTTAACACCATCCTTTCACTTGACCCAAACTAAACAGCTTTTAAACCACATACTGGCAAGCAGTGCAGTTATCTCTCAACACTAGCTATGATGGTTTAAGAGGTGAACAAGGCAGATGGGGAGAAATCAGGATGCCAAGATAAGTACCAAGATGAGTGTTTGGTATGAGGGCTGTAATGAGAATCTGGCTAGACAGTGTAAGGATATAAACCAACTAGTTTGATTAGTTGTCATGCCAAGGATTTGGAGAACCACAGACCCTACGCTAATAGGTTGTAGTACCTGGAGAGAGGAATACTGGGAAACAGGAAATTACAGACAGATTGGGGTGCCTTTTAATAATAATAATTATTTGAATAATCACTACACATTGGCTTGACACCTAAAGAGCTAAAATGAGATCTAGTAATCTGCCACAGGACAGTGAGCTAAGTGAATAGCTTTATAGATCCAAAAACACTGAGTATAAAACTATCAAAAAGAAAATAAGCCACTAATGAAATGTGAAAACTTCTCATTCAAAAATAAAGGAAGTTTTATAAATTTTTATTGTATAGAATGTCTATAATAATTTTTACACCAGCTAGCTTTAAAAGCCATAAAATACTATGAAGGTCTGAGAAATAAGAAAAAGATATCAGTTCACTTTGGGGTAAAATTGTTTTTAAATAGCATACATTTCTAAAGAATTTTTTTTCTTTATGAAAATATAAGACATTTCATTTCTTTTTGAGCCTTTGTATGTAAAACTTACCAAACTGGCCAGTTCTATGGTAACAGGCAGAAACAGATGAAATATGCAGTTTACATAAAAGATTAGAAGACTAATTAAGACATTGTTGTATAAGGCATTTATTACTGCATAGGTTTTAAATTTATTGAGATTTACAGTTGAAACACCCTGAAGAGCATCTATTGGCCAAAGCAAGCTGAATAATGAGCCAGAAGCGAACACCTGTCCCCTGGGGCACTAGCAGACTCTATGCATGCTCACATGTACCTGAACTAAGAGGCACCTGCACAGATGTATGAATTTCTAAGTAGCTCTGTTTCCTAGAATTGCCCCTAAGTATAGTGCAATCTTGAGTAGGATTTTTATGACAGCAAATAACAACAGAGTTTTTGTTTTTGTTTTTGTTTTGGCATCAAATGCCTTCCTCGGGTGTTTTTATCACATCTCTTTCATGACTCTAAGAGCAATTACAGATGCTCTACCATCTGGAAGATCTCTGTATGTAAACCTATGACCCACAGGTCCGAAAACTGTCACCACAAAACCAATAGATTTAGTTGCCTGCCTACAGAAGATCTAGTCTATATGGAACATTTAATCCCGAGACACTGCAATCAGAAGGGATTCCCTTCACATTTTCTTCACCATATTCCCAGTGGATAATACTGTTCATCACAATGTGAATTAGAGATTTTTCACTCTCTTACCACATAGAATCAGTTCCCTTAGTAGCTCCTTGCAGCATCTTAAATAGCTGTTTTCACATCCTGGAACAATTTGTTAAGAGGAAAAGTCTCTCCTTTTCCCTAGGTGTCCGACAGGAACTTGAGTGGCCTTGTCCTGGAACACCTCACAGGCACAGGGAAGAAACCCAGAACTCAGTGCATAGCATGCTATGTGCAGGGCATGGTGGCTTCCCCCACTGGCCCCCACTCCACAACAGAGCCTCAGATTTCATTGCCATTCCATTTAAATACTAGAAATATTTTGAATTTAAAGTACAATAAAAATGTGGGAAGATCTGCCTAAAGGAATTTTCTTGGACAATGCCTTCTGCTGAGTTAATGCTCCTTACTGAAATAATCCTACATTCAATGTTACAAAACACATTGCAGGAAGCTCACTAGTGTTTTAATTTTTGACTGAGATGGTTTCCAAGGTGCTGTAAATACAGAGGCAGCCACTATCAAATGGCTCCAACACTTGCACATTCCAGATGTGGTAATTTTGATGGTCATGAGCATTGTTTAACCAACTGTTTCTAACTATGAAGACACCTAGGACTTCTGTGACACAAGATCCCTAATGCCCTGAAGGAGTGTTTAAGTGCAGTTGCCTCAGAAGATTAAAAGAAAGAAGTCTTTGGGTCTTTTACAGAGAGTGTTAGAGGAGAACGAGCTAACTTACACCTAAGAGGTAATATTTTTATTTTCTTCTTAAAACAGGTATAAAATATGTGATGCAAGTGGTTTCAATTAGATTTCTGGAACTGCCTATTCAGAAATGTTTTCCCTTAAGTATTATTGAAGAGAAAGTTGGCATTGGTATTTGCCTGTTGTATTTCAATAGTTTTGCTGATTAACCACAAGGGTAAGCAAACTGTTCTAAATTTTTTTTCAATATTTTTAAGACATAAAACGTTTTTTACTTTTTTTCTCCAGAGAATAATGGGGAACTAGGTAGCTTTATTTTCAGCTAGCCAGTTAGAGGGCCCAAAGAAGGAACACCATGCCTGCCTGCCTGCCTGCTTCAGCAGAATCAGAGTTCAGTGTGTGGTTCAGCCTATCCAATCAACTCTCTCCCCCTACTCCTAAGCCAGCCTGGAGCCTAGACCAATCACCTCTCTTATACTCACCTGAGTCTGAAGGTAAAGCCACCACAGTAAGATTATGAATAGATCCTTACCAGACCTCTTTTTGGCTTTTTACCTCTCCTGAACTTCCAGTCCCTACCTGGTAAGTCCCCTTTGTCTCAGCCCAGTTGGGTTTATATGGTGGAGGGGTCTCTACTCCCACATGGACGCTCTACCCCCTCCTGCCTTTCACATGGCATGAGCTCTCTATACTTCCTTCTCTTTTCTTAATCTAATAAAGTCTCTTTAAGCCTTGCTCTCTGGTCTATTGATTTTATTTTTTAAATTCGTAAGACAAGGATCTGGGGTACCCTGAACTTGTTGATGTGTTGGCATATTGGTGTATTGGCAAGGAACCTCAAAACTCCCCTTATATATAAGAGGGAAGGAAGGAAAACCATTAATGATAGAGAATAAAAAAAAAAAACCAAAAACTACTGTTGTTCATTGGGAGTCTTTGCTACAAATCGAATTTTTAAAAATCTAAAAAACCAATAATTATTCAAATATCAGGTAGTCTACTCATCCAAAGTTTTTAAGGCTGACCCTATAATAGGTATTACAACATATATATCTAATGACAAACTGAGCTTGGGCAGTTAGTTACATAAAGGCCTTGACTTTCAGGAAATGCAGAACTTCTAGGAAATTATTAAAATTATGAAGAGATTAATTTCTGTAAACTCTTCAACTCTGGCTAAATGTAATATTAGAAACTGACAGTGTTTGATCATGAAGAAATGTGTCATGGTGGCCTTCTTTTAATTTTCACTCATGAGCAATACTTGAGCAAAGCGCTTACTCAGTAGGAAACACACTATTTTGACAGGAAAATAGCATTTCAAATGTTATACTGTATCCCCAAACAATACCAGACAACCAGACAACCAGATTAAAAAATAAGGAGAACCAATACTATTTTTATGTTCTTGAGCTAGGCAACTTCTTAATGGAGTCATGTTCAGAAAATAATGCTTAAAAATACCCATTAGTTTCTCTGCTGATTATTTCAAGTTCCTCAGTTAAAATATCTTTAAGTACAAAGTCAGCTTGAAATCTTCTGATTTTTGTTCTGCATCTTGAAAATTTCTAAGTCCATTAAAAATATTATCTTCGGTTTCTTCTTAAAGAACTAGTGTTCATGAAAGGATCATCATCATCACCATCCTAAAACAACACACAGATGTTATGTTAGGGACTGTTCACGCATCCCTGAGACAAAACAGACCATCTTATGGCAAAATAGTGTCACTGAGTCAATCACAGGGATACACTGCATCTTAGGCATGAAAAATGTAAAAGCTCAAATACATTCTTGGGATTAGAATAAAGCTTTACCATGTCATGTATATGGTGGTATCTAGAATATACAGTTTACATACTTCCTCAGTTATAAACTTCAGGTAAATGAGGTGAGGGTTAGGTCAGGAGGAAATGATATGAATACTCATTTCTTCTTAAAAATATTTATTTATTTATAAGCAGAGAGAGACAGAGAGAATGGGTGTGATAGGGCCTCCAGCTGCTGCAAACAAACTCCAAATCCATGTGCCACTTTATGCATCTGGCTTTATGTGGATACTGGGGAATCAAACCAGGGTTGTAAGAGGTTTGGCAGGCAAGCACCTTAACCACTGAACAATCTCTCCAGCCCTGAATACTATAAACATGGTTGAGCAAATGTCTCTGTGCTTCAGCAAGGAAAGTTGGAGGTAGATAAGCATAGAGGGATAGCTTGTTTTTGTAAATAGTTTTTCACATTTACATCTTATTACAGGTATCTCTTCTTCTGGAAATTCAGCAAAAAGATCATGAAGCCACAGGAAGAAGCCACACTTCCCACTGACTATCACCATTTCATTCCAGGAGCTGTAACTCTCATACCGATAAAAGAAACCTAGCAGGGCCTAGCAAAGCCATCTCTCAGGGCTTTGCAAAGAGAAGTACATGGAAGATTTCAGTGTTTCCAAGCTGATGGGATGTAGGCTAAATAGGAATATTGGATATTAACTAAGCATTTAAAGAGAACAAAAACAACTAGCCAAATCTGGTGGCATGGGCTATATAATTCCATCTGTTCAGGAGGTTGAGGCAGGAGAATTGAAGGTTCAAGGCCTGCTAGTGAGTTTAGGGCCAATTTGGGAAACTTAGTGAGACCTTGTCTCAAAATAAAAGAAAAGACAAAAACTAAAACCTGGGGATGTAGTTCACTGGCACGCTGCTTTTCCTGGGTTCAATGTCCTGTGTACAAAACAAAGCAAAACAAAAAACCCCAAAACCCACAAAACAACTAACCAACTTTAAATCTGAATTATATAATCTGACAAAAGATAATATAAAACTATCCTTTAAAACTATATATTCAGAAGATAAAGTTGTTTTAAATTTCTAATTTAAGTTTCTGTTAAGATATTATTAGGAATAATTACTCAACATTAGACTTTATTTATGGTATTAAATGATATGTTCATGAGGTTCTCTGGTGAGAAATGGAGTCTTAAGTAGTGCAAATTCAATTTTTGCTGATTCATTTTCTTTTACTATCAAAGGCAGAGCTTGTTAAAGACAAATCCAAACTGAAGACTAACGGAGAATCTGCTAATAGTTCTTTGCAGTTAAATGTGAACAGGCACACACATTTGTGACCTTCACGCCCTGAGTCACCTGTAGGCTATGGCTGCTTCCCTCCTGGAAGAACACATCATCATTCAACAGGCAAATTGTTTTGGCAGTCTGAGCTGCATCAATCCATGACAAGCTTTTACAAACCCACAGCTGAGATAAAGGAACCCAAGAGTAAGAGTGGAGGCTCAAATAAGGAGGCCAGGCACAACCTGTGGACATTCTCCAAGTAGAATAAGCCAGACACAAAAAGACAGACACTGCACAATTCCATTTGCAGAGGTACCTTATAGGAGACAGAGTGAAAGGAGAGAGAGAAGGGTCGCTGAGTGTCAAGGGCTGGGGACAGGAGGAACTGGGACTTGTATTAGGCTTATATTTTTAGTTTTGCAAGATGAAAATGCTCTAGAGACCTACATTACAGCAATCTGAATGCATTTAATACTACTGAACTATGCACTTAAAGATGTTATATCATGACTTATATCATGACTACAATTTTAATTTTTTAATAAAAAATAAATAAAAGTCCCGGCAGGTATAACAGATACACCTTCAGGCAATTCAACAATGTCAAGGCCCAGTCAGGGAGGAAAGAGAAGACCCATGCCCTTCAGTCATATAGCTCTGGTTCCACTTTACTCAAACAACAAGTGAATACAGGACAGAGGCTCTTACACACCATCACTGTTACTTCTTCATAATAACAAAGACTGATCCTGTTCATGGGCAAATGAGAGCTGAGCACGTTAGATAATTACACTGGGCACATTCTGACTATAGCATTATAGCCTGAAGAAGGTAATCAGTGAGATGATTTAAAAATTAGTCTTCCCATTCTCTGTGTCTCTCTTCTCCCTATCACTCTATGGTTGCAAATAAATAAAAAAATATATTTTTTAAAAGGATTGGCGAGATGACTCAGCAATTAGGGCACTTGCCTACAAAGCCTAATGACCTGGGTTTAATTCCCCAGTACCCATAGAAAACCAGATGAACAGTGGCATACAAATCTGGAGTCTGCAGCAGCTAGAGGCCCTGGCGCATCATGCCATTCTCTCTGGATGTCTCTCTTCTCTCAATGCTTGCAAATAAATTAATAAAAATATTTTTTAAAAAGGAAAAAAATTAGTAGTCTTACCATCTGCTAGTAGTCTCAATTTTACATTTACTGAACAGTTTAACATTAATTGAAATTTAATAATCTTGGTTCATTACCTCATCTGATTCAAAATCCACCCCTTTGGCTATCTGGCTCTGGGACACGTGTTTGCTGGATGCTATGCCTGACCACCTGAGGCAAAAATAAGAACAACAATGAAGACAATGACTTTGAAAATTTATCAAGTATGCACTTCTAGTTAGAATTTTCAATCCCATAGCAACCATTGAATAAAAATAACACATAACTCCTTCCATCTACATTAGAAGAAGTAAAAACTTAATGGCAAGATTTAAAAGAATTTTAGGAACAGCATCTGGATTCTCGTTTGTGCATTTACTACCTATGTTCTTTAATCTTATTGTGCCTCAATTTTCTTATTCATCAAATGTGGAAAATAGTTTTGTGTTTTAAAGAGCCAATGTGTTAATATGCTAAAGCATCCAGACCATGGCTCTGCACACAGATCACAGCACAGAGGGTTACTAATAACACCACAACTCTTAGCAGGGGAAGTGCATACTCCCCTACCCCCCCCACACACACACATTCTGGAATCACATCAACAAAGAAACCTTCCTATTCAAATCTCAGTTGTTTCTAGAAGAGGGTAAAGGATCTTGGAACAGGCTCAGCCACCTCCAGAACTGCTGTTTCTCCCAAGCCCACAGGTGCTCTGTTCTCGGTAAGCACTATACATCCCAGAATTTCACACATAATCATGCACTGATCTTCTAATCACCCTTTAATGGACTCAGATGTGTTCAACTTCTTCCCAAATAACTGCCTGAAGCTAGCAGTCAGATGAAATAAGGTTATGCCCTCCATCAGGCCTAATTTAATGCTTAAACAGAAAGTGTTCAAAAAAAAAGCTGAACTAGAGATGGCTCAGTGGTTAAGGCAATGTCCTACAAAACCTAATGACCTGGGTTCAATTCCCCAGTACCCACAAAGTGGCACATGTATCTGGAGTTCGTTTGCAGTGGCTAGAGGTCCTGGTACACCTGTTTTATTTCTCTCTTTGTCTGTCTCTCTTCGCTCTGTCTCTCTCTGATTGCAAATAAGTGCTCATTTGTGCAATAGTGGCGCTAAACCTAGGTGGGTAATTAACAGCTTACTGATTGGCTAAGAGATCCGTTCAGTGACAAGAAACCCTTAATTGGAACTGGGACTCACAGCAAAAATCTTACGGGGACCAAGAACCCAGGATCCAAGGGGAAATTCCCACTACCAGAGAGCTACAGAGAGGCTGCACCCATTAGAATCTTGCCAAATTAGCAATGTTTTTCTCACTTAACCTATACTGATCTCACTGTCCATTGGAAATTTTGTTTGTATTTTTCAGAAGCAGTGAGAGAGCCAGGGACAACCCAATTCCACCAAGAAGACATTGGGTGATGGTTGATATCCATGCAGGAGATGAACCACCCCTAACTTATCATCTAGGGCCCAAATGAAACCTATAAGAAAGTGGTGAGATAAACAAGAGACCTATCACCACAGCAAGTCAGATAACCCATGAAAGGTCAATGGAGACAGGTACCAACGATAGCCAACAAAACCCAAAGCATAAAGCAGACTTAAAAGTCACCCACCATGACTCAGGGAACTGAGCGATAGAGGGGGCAGAAAGATTGTAAGAGCCATGGTGGGGGAGAATATCCAGAGTTGTTGCTCCCCTCGGCCACAACACACAAAGGGGGAAGGAAAAAAAAAAAACTGGCTACCTCTGCTGCAGTTCATAACCCCCTACCACATGGACTGATCCAGTATGCCCACCAAAGAGCCCCCCCCCAGTGGGTTGGGGACAGGGAGAAGGGAAATGGAGGCACCACCACAAGGTTTTAAAAAAAGTTTTTTTTTTTAAATACTTATTCATTTTTCAAGCAGAGAGATGCAGAAAGAGAGAGATAGAGAGATAGATGTAGAGAGAGAACCAGGGCCACCACCTTGTGGGTCTGGCTTATGTGGGTCCTGGGGAATTGAACCAGGGGCCTTAGGCACTGGAGGCAAGTGCCTTAACCGCTGAGCCATCTCTCCAGCCCTTGTTTTGTTTTTAAACATTTTAAAAAGTTTTTTTTTTAATTAAAAAAATTTTTTAAAGGTTTAAAAAAGTTTTGTTTTGTTTTTTTAAAAAGGCTATTGATCATTTGATTGTTAGTAGAAATTTTCATTAATTTAGCTTTAGGTAAGCAATGTTTACCCAAAATGTTAATAGATGAAAGAAAATAGTAATTTTGAATCAAGTTTAACAGCACCAGGTAAAACCCCCAAAGGACAAGATCATGTAAGTACAGTAAGTCTCCACCAGCCTGTTTTGAGTGTTTCACATAGAACACCTGTAACTAAGTTCAGAGAAAATATAATAAAGAATGAAATCCAATAGTAAAGTTATTCCTATTAACTAGAATCATATTTATAGAGAAAATAACTGGGTAATAAAGACAGAAGGACATAAATCACAGTTTATTTTTTAGTGAAAATACTGGCAATAATGTTGAATTGTCTGTTTTTCATTTCTCTATATGAAATTCTCATTACTACATGAAAAGAATTATGTTTAACTTCTTAAGCATAGAAAATTATCATTAGAAAATTCCAGATTTTTTTTCCCTTTTTGCAGGAAGTTCCTAGCCTACCTTTGTTCAGTCTTCGAACTGGTAGGAAAAATGTCATCTTCCACATCAGATTCGTCCACCTCAATCACCTAAAGGAGGGAGGGAAACAAGGCAACAGGCAGGTTTCTGGGAATGGAACAGTTCAACAAAAACTGAATCTCAACATGTGTGTATCTCACAAAAAGTATAGCACATAAGAAACAGCTATTAAACCCAACAGGAGATGTGGTTCACTGATAGAGCCCTTGTCTGGCTCGGTGAGGTCCTGCCTTTATTTTACCTGAGTACCAGGACAAAGCTAAGCCCTGGCTGATCTCCCTTTCAGGTCCCTCTCCATTCACAAATGTGATTTTCCACTGCATGTCTTAGCTCACTTCCCTCCAGGCTGTCACAGGAGCCCAAGTCCCTTAAGGGGAAACAGATTAGTGAATGACTTGTACAAGCACAAGCACAAGCACAATGAAGTAGGATCTCATTCTAGGCCAGGCTGACCTGGAACTCACATTAATCCTCTTACCTCTGCCTCCCAAGTGCTGGGATTAAAGGAGTGTGCTACCATGACAGGAACTCACTGTATAACCCAGGCTAACCTCAAACTTGAAATCCTCCCCCTTTGCCTCCTGAATAACAGGATTACTGGTTTGTACCACCATACTCAGCTATCAGCTCCCATTTTAAATGAGGTATCAGACCATGTGGGAAGGATACATATCTCTATCCCTATTTAGTACCATTTGTTAGTGTTAAAATCCAACAAAGATATTTCTGATTCCTTCATGCTGTACATTTTGTGTTCATCACTCCCAGGCTTTCCTTTAACTGAAATGCAGATGAAGATGAAGCCAAGGGAAAAATTCCCAAAGAACAGAACCTGTGCAAGGAGTTTGTTCATCATCCTCAGTGAGGATGTTCCTTCTCCAAACACAATGACTCTCTAAAATATCAACAGTGTAGCCACCAAGAAAGTCTGACATGGGAGAAAGAATGCAAAGGTTTTGAAAGCAAGGGAGCAGGACAGCCAAGTCCCTATTGGACTCTCAAAATCCAATGTGGGAGCAGAGAGCCTACAACTCTGAGATTTTAGAGGGTCTTGAGCCTACAACAGTGTGAGTACAGCCTTTCCTTGTGATGCGGCTGCCTCAGTGTCAGTCTTGGGCCCTTTTGGCTCAGCACCAGGTTTTAAATATATTACTTTATATATAAAATTTACACATTTCTAGTAATGTGAACCACTGGGGTTTTGTTGTTGTTTTTAATGGAGAGAGACAAGATAAACAAGTCCTAGGAGCCCTCAGTCTACATAATCATAATGTTCTTGCCAGTATTAATGTCCACATGCCTTCCCCTTTTATTTATTTTGTAAGTCAAAGAGATAGCATTTCACACTGCAGGAAGCACAAACTATTAAAACAGAACTTCTGTAGCACTTTACTTACCTCTGAATAATTCTTAGTACCTACATTTCTGGAGGGCTGCTGTCTGGTAGATCTGAAAGCTAGAATGAAAAAGATGAAATACTAATTATGTAGCTATGAAAATAATTTAGAAAAATTTATGCACATCTTTAGCTAAAGGTTTTTAAATTCTTATCTACAAAAAAACTTATGATGACCAATTATAAAGCCACCTGTATTTTCTGAACTTGGAAGGGACATGGAATTAAGTACATGCTCAAATACTGTACTGCCTACCTGTCAGGCTTATGGGCTTTCAGGTTTTGAAAATACAGTAACAAAGAGTATTCAAAATGCTTTATAAAAATACCCAACAGATAACCTTTGAACACCATCCAACTGAACTATAAATAAAATGAAAAAACCTCCTGATCCCTTCCTTCTCTGCTGATGCTAGGTTCTCTGGCTGCATGAGGCGCTCATGCTCTTTCTGCTTGAGCACACTCAGGACCTAAGAAATGCACCAAAGGCGAGCCTACAAATAGCATGCCCTTTATTTTAAGATTAAACTTTCTTTAAAATCTTTACTTTTTTGGCTTTAAAAACTTGGCTAGAAATCTGAGGCTTGGCTAGCCCTTTACCTTTCTTGACAATAAAACATAATAATTGAATACCTGATTGAGGCTGATTTTCTCCTAAGCCTTGTATTTGCTAATACCAAACAGACCTTCCCCAAGATAAACTCCAATATAAACAAGGTAAGACAGGATTTAAAAATTCAACACCCAAAGGATCCTGGAGAGTACCAAACTCTCCTAGTTGAGGACTCCAGGAACGTGCCTAGCCTATATTTATTTATGCTAAGCCTTCCTATTCCAGGCTCTATGTGTGAGGTCCGCTTGAGAGTCTGATGCGAGGCAGAAGCCCAGTTTTTACCTACTCACAACCTACTCTCCTAAAAAGGTTAGGTAGGGCAAATGAATAGAAATGCCAGAGACCATGACATTTTTAGAGAATGCTTCTGCTCTGTACTCATTCACTAACTGTGTCTCCAGCCCCCAAGGCTCCTGAAAATAAGAAACTTCTTTAGAACCCTTGTGGACAGCAGACTTGGGTTTATTAGTCCAGCCCTCTGGGTGTTCACCAGCTAGCTCACTCCTGCTGCTGATGGATAAAGATGTGAGCTGGCTGTTTGCTTCGCCACTCTTTCTCCACCATGATGAGTTTTCCTCTTGAAACTGTAAGCTAGGCCCTTTCCTACCATAAACTGCTTTTGGTTGGGTGTTTTGTCCTAGCAACGAGAAGACAACTACTACAGTCTGGTTTGGAGTTAATTTTTACTTCCTACCTGGTGACTACAGCCAAGTTTCTTGGTTTATTTTAAATCTCAATTTCATTACCTGTCAAATAGTGCCAACACTTTATACAGAAAATTGTTGAAAGAATAAAGAGGTACTTAATGCAAATTGCCTTGCCAAGTACCTGGCAAGAAGCAGACACTCACACACACTGAGCTATTAGTGACAGTGAATGCAGCCTCTGTGACAGGAACACATGGTGGTAAATCACAGGTAAAGGCAGTGGCCAGAGGTGTTATTTGTCCACTCAGCAACCATCCTCTGCTGACTACCTTCAATGGAAAAAACTCAGCTGTCAGCTCTTATTTACAATGGCTGCTGGCTAGAAGTGTAATTCTGCCTTTCCAACAAAATTTCAGCACCATAATAAATCTCCATGTTCCACAGAGCTCGCTATAACAGAACCTGTCTTTTACTTACCGCTTCACTTCTCCATTTATAATGGACATCAATGTTGCTCCCATCCCAAAATGTCAAATAGAGTTAGTACCTCAGGGTTATTTTGTTAGGCACTTAAAAAATATCAAACCAGACTTGATAAAAAATATTTTACACAACCACAGTAAAAAGTTCTTTTTTTTAACTTTTATTTTTTATAATTTTTTTATTTTTTATTTTTCATAGTTCATTTTTTCAAAAAAAAAAAAAAGGTCCAATATTGGAGGTAATTGTTAAAATAGCAAAATCATTGGATCAAATCAACAGACCAGTGATGTATATAACATCCATCCTGGACTAGGGTTGTAGCGCAGTGGCAGAGTGCCTGACTAGCATATGTGAGGTTTGATTCCCAGCAGCACAGAAAAAAAGTATATATCATTAACTTTCATAAATTTATTGCAACACTACCACTAAATACCAGCAGTACCAAACACCCTTAACACACAAGGTGCTGTGCTCAGAGCTGTATATGCTTATGTTCCTGTAACTGCTCTGTGAAGTTAGGACAACACTAATGATCTTATGGCAAAGGAATCAGAGACTTAATTAATAACCAGTTTATTCTTATGCAATGTAGCAAGAGCATGCAGGAGAGCTGGTCACAATCACCACATAGTGAGACACTGATAAGTGAGTGTGCTTGACTCTTATATGTTCCTGGACCACAGCCCATGGCATGGTGCCACCCACACTTAAGGTGGGTCTTCCTACCTCAATTAATCCAATTGATATAAGAATGTCACAAGAATGCCCAAAGGCTAACAAACTAGACAATCCCTCACAGGTGATGTAGGTCCTATCAAAATGACAGTCAATATAAACCAGAACAGTGTAGATTTGACTTAATGACATATCTTCTGTCACAGATAAGTAGTATGACTCATTGGGAAATTTGCAAAACTCATTTGCTTTGTTTTGTATGTATGTGTATTATGCATTCACATGCATATGTGCCTTTATGTGTATGCATATGTACACATGCACATTTGCATGCAGAGGTCTGAAGTTTCAGGTGCTGTCCACCTCCTTTGAAACAGAACTCATTGGCCCAGAGGTAGGTCACCCACTAGGCTCAACTGGCTGGCCACTGAGTAAGCCCCAGGGATTCTTCCATCTCCTATTTCCCCAGCACTACAATTATACCACCATGCCCTAGACTATGAGTTCTGGGGTTTGAACTCAGGACCTCGTGCTTGTGAGGCAAGCACTTTACTGACTGAGCTATCACCCCAAACACTCTAAAACTTTTACAGCACCTTAAGGGGTAGCCTCCTGTCTCTCTGCACAAAGACAAGACTTATTCTATGTTGTCAGTGGGTATCAGAGCAACAGCTATGAAGGACATTTCTGAAAGTCTCATTAGCATAGCAGTTCTGAAAGGATGACCAGAAGCAGATGTTCTCAAAGCCACAATGAGACATACATAGTACTCAATGCAAAGGTGGTAGCCACAAAGTGTCAAGCAAGTGAAGGTGATTTCATCTGCACATGCGGACCAGGTGTTTGGACAAATGTCTCTGCTGAAGATAAGCCAAGTTGCTGTCTCAAACATTTCTCTGAGGACACATATTCCTTCAGGGAAATGTTAACTCTGGTTTTGACAAGCATGGAGTCAATTTAAGAGAGCTATAGGAGCTAAGGCCTGCCCAAGGTATGGAGCCCAATGCACTGCCTCCCTATTGGAAGCTGGGAACCTAGTGGTTAATGAACGAAGCAGAGGTGAGCAAGATTTCACAATCATCACCTAAATGCTAAACATGCAGTCTATAGTGTTTTAAAAGAGCCAAATGTAATTCCTATACCACCTCTCCCAAAATAATGATAATTAAAAATTCAAAGGGAAGTTTTAAGAATAGATGAGATAAAAGATTAATTAGATACAATTATTTAGAATTATTTAGCACAGGAAGAGAAAACAGAACACAGAAGAGTCTTGGGCCGAAAGAGTGAAAAGGTTTTCAATGTATTTCACTGAATACCCAGACAGAAAGAGTTAAAGAATAAGATAGAGGAGTATCTGAAGGGATGACAACTATGGACTTTCTATAAATGATGAAAAGCATCAATTCACAGATATATGAAGCCCAATAAATCTAAAGACAGACAAAAAGGAATACCATGCTGAGATTTATGAAGGCAAAACCGCAGAACACCAAAGTTAGGAAGCTGAGAGAAAAATAGATTACTTTAAAAAAAAACAAGGCAGTAACCTTAATGAATAGCTGGCATCTTAGCAAAAATGGAAACAAAGATTCCCTTTAATGAATTACTTCTACAAACTAGTGTCAAGGAACACCACACAAAGTAATTAAGTCCGGATGGGAAAAGGCACTGTGGGCTAAGGAGGTGCAGATAATCCATAATCTATGACCCTGGTAGCATGCAACTGAATTTCATTGGTTTAACATGGAAGCATGTATTTGCATACAAGGGTGCAGCATATGTGGGTGGAGGCCAGAGGACAATCTCGAGTGTCATTCCTCAGGCAACAACCATCTTTTTTGAGGCAGGGTCTCTCTAGCCTGGAGCTAATCAAGTAGACTAAACTCAGGTCCTCATGCTTTAGCCTAAGCCCTTTATCCACTGAACCATCCTCCATACCTGGCCTTTTTTGGTTTGTTTTTTAAACAAAGTTTCTAGGAACCGAACTAAGGTCCTTATGCTTGAAAGGCAAGCATTTTATTATTGACCTATCTCCCCAGCCTAGAACCATACATATGTTAAATACTTTTTTTCTATGTTCCTATTTCCCAGTGTTTATAATAGTAACAGTAATTTTTCCTAAGTGCCTACTAATGTACCAAGCTTTTCACAGAATAACCACAAAAGATGGACTATCATTCTCAACAGACCTGTAAAAAACCTACCAAAAGAAAGAGGCTTTTCTAAATACACAGAGCTTTTCCTCACTGAACCTGGAGTTGAACTTGGACCAGAGTTTTATCTCTTTCTGCTTATTGCTTGTATATCTGACCTGTCAGAAATGCAACAGCACTGTTAACCACTGAGCTATCTCCCCAGTCCCAAAGCTGGATTTCTGGTGGATCATGTGCTGGACATGAGCACACTGGTCAACTAGGGGCTCAGGAGTCCAGAGATGTGGGATCGAGTCAACTCCAGCTCTTTGCAAATCCTCAATTCCCTTTTCTGAAAAGCAAAGATAGTAAAGATACTTATTCCAAAAAGCTGTTGGGATGTATGCATAACTGCTTTATAAATATTAGCTATCATTGGTACTATTTATTCTTCCCTCATCTACAAAATAAAGTAGGCGAAATTGTTCTTAAGGCTCCCAGATCCATCCTATCAGATAACTACTTAACCAGTATGCTTCTGGCTTTCCATCCATCCTCACTGGCCTCACTGCTTCACTTCCTATGCATTCGTTATCCCTCAGTCAAAGGTAAATATCACAGCCTAAAAGTACAAGTATTTAGAAAATTATAAAGCTTATTCTCTTCAATAGCTCTGATGATGTATGACAAAGATCATTCTATTAAAAAAAAAAAAAAAAACCTGGGAGCTGGAGAGATGGTTCTGTGGTTAAGGTGCTTGCCTGTAAAGCCCAATGATCCAGGCTCGATTCCCCAGGACCTATGTAAAGCCAGATGCACAAAGTGCTGCATGCATCTGGAGTTTGTTTGCAGAGCCTGAAGGCCCTGGCACACTCATTCTGTCTCTCTTCTCTTCCTCTTTGCTTGCAAATAAATTAAAAAAAAATTTTGGTAGTACTTGGGATTAAACACACAAGGGAAATGTTCAACCAATGAGCTACACTTCAGCCCGATTATCTAAAGAAGTTTATCCTGTGATCTTAAAAGCCTTTTTAACTGCAATGAGTACAACACAAATAAATGAGGGCTATTAATGGGGATTTCCCCAGTCTTTCTGTGTTACATTTTATAATTAAAAGCTGATCACTTATTGTCTATACTCACCATCTATAATGGACATATTTCTTGATGTTGACACTGTGACTTTACCAGAGCCTGCCATGAGAAAACGCAGTAAGAAAAGAATCCCTGCTAAGGACTGTACAGACAGCTAACAATAAGCCAATGCTATCTGCAAATAGCCAAAAGCATACAGATGACAAGAAGAAAGATCTAGAGTCTGACCAATCAATTTTCAGAGGCATTCTTCTGGGCCATACTATTTCCCATTTGCCCAGTTAAAATGTAAATGTAAGGATTATGAAAATCATCATCTCCTGAATTAGAATTTCCTCCTCTGGAAACTTAAAATTAAAATATTATTCATTTTACCACCTTGGGATTCCTTTGGATAAACATGTAATGAGGTTATTACAATCTTTCCTTGTGATGGGTTTATACAATACACCAGGTCATCACTAGGTGACCTTTTCCTCTTGTCTAGATTGGTCAGTGACAACATTATCACATTACAACAGGTAATGTTAATAACGGTTTTTAGAAATCAATTGTTTGGGGGTAGCTTTCCTTTTTAAATAAGTTTTATGGAAACTAAAAGCACGTAAGTATTTTGCCTTCTGATAATTTTTAATGATCTGGAGTGGCTACAATTTCCCTTAGTAATTCATATCTTATGTTAACTTTGCCAATTTGTAAGTAAATATGAATAACATATGTTCCCCAAAGGTACTGAGAGAAACACACTTCACTCATTAAAATATGCGTTAAAAATAACTAAATGTCTATGTTACGTGTGCCATTCAAAATTTACTCAAGTAAAAGGTGAATGTCAGAGCTGCACTAAAGATCACCGGACACATTATAGAAATAAATGTTTAAAGAACTGTGCTTTAGAAACAGAAACTTGTAACTCAATTCAGACCAGAAGGTACAATTCAATGTGTCCCTCACAGCTTCTTAGTCTATTGTTCAAAAGATGGTGAAGAGTGCTAACCTCTGCCCCTCTGAGATCCTCCTCGTGGGACAGAGCTCTGCCCTCTGCCTCCTCTTCGGCCCCGACCTCGAGCCCGGCCTCTTCCTCTGCTGGGAACTGCCGAGAGGCTGTCATCAGAGTCACCAGCCATCTGCTCCTCTAAGTCTACGCTCATGGAGTCGTCAGTACTGAAGGCAGAGTTCTCAGCCTGAGATCTGAGGGCTCGGGCCCGATTCATGGCCTGTGTCCAGGGGAAGTCATGTTAGCTGATGCAGCATCCTATCCACCCATCCAGTCACAAGGATGTTAGCACTACCCACCTGCCCACATGGTCATTTCACTATGTGACACAAACACAAAGGAGGAGAGGCCCACCAGTCCCTTCTGTTATCTGTCAGCTCAAGAACTATACTTGCCAGTAAATGAGACCTTTACAAAGGTTCTCTTAAAAAATTGCAATGATGTAGAAGCAAAGCATTCAGAACTGGGAGGAATCTGGCAACTACTCCTAATTCAATACTTATTTATAAAACCTAGTCTCAATAGAGGGGAAAAAAAAAAAGCCTTACAAAAAGTTATCCTGGAGGGAGTGAAAGGTTAAGTGTGTTTTTGTTTTCTTTTTTAATTTCTTGAATATTACAAATTTTTCCTGAAATAGTACTTTCATATTCATAAAACATGAGCAATAATTTCTTGTAAAACAATTTAAAAAGAAACTCAGCCTTTAAAAAAGCCTAAAATCTTACAACCAAGAATATGCCACATTTTAATTTTATAAGAAACCATTTAGAGACTTAGGCACTTCCCATTCCCCACTCCCTTAGTCCTGGTAACTACTATCTACTCTAGTCTGATGAAGTAATATTGGTACCTCATACAAGTGAAATAACACACTATTTGTCCATTTGTATCTGGTTTTTTTCCCGTTCAGCATGAATTCAAATTTCATCCATGTTGTAGCATGCTGAAATCAGATATACATTTTCTTCACCTACTTACCTGTTGGTTATATCTGGTTTATTTCTAATTTTTGGCTATTGTCAATAACATGCCAGGAACACTGGAATATCAGTACTTATTTGAGTTCCTGCTTTTAATTTTTTTGGTTATATATGTAATTGAAAAATTACTTAGACTACATGGTAGTTCTGTGTATTAATTTTCTTGGAAGATGCTATATTGTATGAAGCCAGTGGTACCAATTCTATCATCAAAATGTAAGTTAACTAAAATTCAACCCCCCCAATAGCCAGTCTAAGGGGTATGAGATACCCCATACTCATTTCTGTAATGATTGGCATTGCTGAGTATCTTTCCATTATGAGTATTTATAATCTTAAGTGTTAACTGATCACTTGGAAATCTTTTTTTAAAGCCTATACAAGTTCTTATTTAATATTTTTATATTGCTTTTGTTGTGACGGGCAGTATTGAATTTTCAAAACCTTATTAAATACACGTATAAAAATCAATTTCTTGGATTTGTGACTTGTAAATATTTCCTCCCATTTTGCAGATACCTTTTCACTGCTGACAGTGCTGAGCACCACACTCTGAATGTCTACCAATCCTGCCTCAAATTCAGACAGAGCCCAAGAATTTAGAAGCCAGAAAAACTATTAGAAGACAGTTTTTATATTTTTAAAGAATAAACAGTATGAGAGAGACCACAGATGTCCCACATAGCTCAATATTTACTATATGACCTTACATTTATATAACTTATATATTTATATAACAATTTATATAACAAATATATTTATAAAACTATTTATATAACAATTAAAAGCAATTTTTGAGAGTGTATCCCCCGCATGTGAACAAGAAATCTTAAGATATAGTCTTTCCCTTTTTGGAAGAACTAATACTTTTGTCTGTTAAAATAATTTAAGCACAGCACTGTGATTTATATTCTGAGCACAATGCTTTTGCCAAGCTGTGAATTACATCTCAGGGAAGTGCCAAACTCTATTACTCAAGTTTGAAATAGGATGCTGAGGCTGAAGACCTTTGCCACATCCTATGGAAACTGAAGAATTACTTATTGCGTTGGTTTTAATGTGTCTTCCAAATTTCATGTGTTGTAAACTCCATTCTCAAAGGAACATCTAATTGTAGAGTAGGAAGACCTTCAAAAGGTAACTGGGCTATAATGGTTAGGCCCTCGTGAATGGATTCATCTATTAATGGATTGATAAGACTCATGAGTTATCAAGGGTGTCATGCAACAGCAGGAAACCTCACCCATATTCTTTCCAGCTTCCAGTACTATGATCACAACAAATGTCTATAGTTTACAAACTATTTCATCTCATGAATTTTGATACAGCAAAAGGAAATGGATTGAGCAGCATAGAAAGCCCTGGTACTTGTAAACGTCTTAAAATAGACCTCAAATCTAAACTCATCATTTTTATTCCTCTGAAAAACATCCATTTGAAATTGGTCACATTCTTCCTTCCTGATATAAAATATTCATTTCTCACTACATTTTTTTTTTGGTGGTGCTAGGGATCAATCCTAGGGCTTTATGTACCTTTTACACAAACACACACACACACACACACACACATTTTAGGCAACAGCAAAAGGGAAAATAGCAATGACAACATAATACTCAGAAGCTGACATAAAGTAACCTGAAATAAATCAAAGACAGACATCTTCCACTGAAGCAAGCTCACTCCTGTCTATCACACCTGTGGACAACTTGGTCTAAATAAATCTACTAGCTACTCTAGTTTGGTAAACTAATCTATGACCATGGGAATGCAGTAGAAAACTTACCTCTCGGACTTCATCATCTTCTTCAGTAGTATTTTTCTGTCTGCTTTCTCTGAAACGACGTACCTAGACCACAACAGAGTAAGTCACAAAAATAATGGGTTTCAACTGATAAAGAAATGCTTTTCCACTCAGTGAGGGGGAGCCCTTGACTGGAACTGGGGATTCAGGGCGATAGGCACCGGATCCCGCACTCTTGGGCTCCCAAGAAAAGATGCACTATGGGAGCACTTGACGGGGAGGCTACTAAAAATAGAATCTAGGTAATCCAGAATTGTGTATATTTGTTAACCTATACTGATCTCACTCTCCGATGGAGATTGTGTTTGTATTTTTCAGGATGCAGCGAGAGAGCTGTGGCCCATCTAACCCTACCAACTGGCAGATAGCTGAGATCCTGGCAAGAGATGAGCCACCACAGTCATATAGTGGAGGCTCCATATGGAACCCCGCAGAGAACGACGGGATGAACAAAAGCCACAGCCATTCAATCAACACAGGATAAGCCAGTGAGACAGAAACTAATGATTTTCAACACAAAAACCCCTAAGCTCACAACATTAAAGCAGCCTTAATACTCATCCACCACGACTCAGGGAACTGAGCGGAAGAGGGGGCGAAAAGATTGTGAGAGCCATAGTGAGGGAGAATATCCAGAGGCATGGCATCCCTCAGTAACAACACACTTGGGCCAGGAGAACCGGGCTGAATACTAAGCTATCCATGGTCCTCTGCCACAAGGACTGATCCAGACGGCCCATGGAGGAGGATATCCAGCTGATTAGGGATGGGGAGAGGGGGCATTGGGGAATTGGGGATAACAACTCATTGTTGGCCCACTAAATAATGTAACTCATTATGGACAATAAAAAAAAATTTAAAAAAAAAAAGAAATGCTCTTCATTATAGCAACAGTATAGTTTATAGCTTGTCTCATGAACTAGAATGATTAAAAAAAGTATTTTTCTAGTCAGCTACATTAAAGTATCATAAATACATTCTAAAAAATGGTTACAAGCAAAATTATATTTCCTGTTGCAAAAATGATCTGTATCAACATACTAGGGCCTGCGGAACCAGGCTGACTCCTGGGCTATCCACGGTCCCCTGGCCCAGGGACTGATCCAGACTGCCCACAAAGGAGGATGTTCAGCTGAGTGGGGGTGGGGAAGAGGGGCATTAGGAAACTGTGAATGGCAATTCATTGTTTGCCCATTAAATAATGTGACTCATTATGGACAAAAAAAAATTATCTGTATCAATGACAGTCTTTCAGACTTCAAAAGAAAAAAAATCCCAAAACCCTTAAGGTAAAATAGTTAGAACAAGTACTTCTCCATGAAATATTGATTATGTTGCCCATATCACTCTTATGTACCTGGCTACAATACACGCAAGGCTCTCTGAAATAAGTGGGCCCCTAAAGATCCATTTTTATTAACAGTCAATTACTGATTATTTGCTGACCTTGGCCCTTAGGCAGAAAAGGAAATTATAGATTCCTCTCTTAATTCCTGCTTACAAGGCTCTTATAGTATGAAATTACAGATACACCCATTTATGGAATGCTCTACGCTGTACATATTGACTGAGTACCCACTATATGCCAAACACAACTGTAGGAAAATGACAATACAAAAATGAGCAAAAGTAACTTGCACTTTGATTTAGGTGTCCCCCATAAACTTATGTTCTGGTTGCTTGATCCCCAGCTGATGGCAATTTTGGAAACGGAACCTTGTTGGAGGTGTGTTGTTGGTGGTGGTCTTATTGGTGTTATAGTCAGCTTTCCCTTGCCAGCCTTTGGCACACTCTCCTGCTGCTTTGGCAGAAGTGATGTCCAGCCTCTGTGCAAACCATCATTTTCCCTGTCATCATGGAGCTTCCCCTGAGTCTGTAAACCAAAATAAACCCTTTCCTCCACAAGGTTCTTTGTGCCACCAAGGAGAAAGTTGACTGCAGCAGTAGTAAAAAACTTAACCCTCAATGTTTACAATCTAGTGAGCATATGGGAGGCAGAGTAGCCAGTAACAAAATAAGAAGTTACATTGCATTTTACAAGGCATCCAAGACCAAGTTAATTTCCAGCCTCACTGAGAAGCTCATTCCTAAGAGCCTGTGCCTGCCCAGTCAGTGTATTAATAGATAGTTTCAAATTGCATGGCATCGACTATGTGAGCAGAAGGCATACAAGGATCCCCTGGGAACTTCTTGTACCGATCTTGTTCAGTCATAACCACTGTTTGCAGACATGGATTTGGGAAACTTATGCCTGGGTCCCTCAGATCCCAATGTCTATCCATGTTCCAACTTGAACTTCAAAACTGAACTTTAAAAGTATGCTCCCAGGAGTCTTGTGAGTCCTTTCATATACCGGGTGTCATGGTTTGATCCAGGTGTCCCCCACAAACAAATGAATGTGTTCTGATAGATCGATCCTCAGCTGATGGCAGTTTGGGTTTTACAACCTCGATGAAGCTGTGTTGTCAGGGGTGGGCTTATGGGGTTATAAGCCAGCTTCCCCTTGCCAGTATTTGGCACACCTTCCTGCCGCTGTTTGCAGTGCTGTGGCAGAGGTGATGTCCAGTCCTCTGCTCATGCCATCATTTTCCCTGCCAGGATGGAGTCTCCCCTTGAGTCCGTAAGCCAAATAAACCCATTCCTCCACAAGCTGCTTTTGTTTGGGTTCTTCCTGCGCAGCAACTAGAAAGCTGACTACAACACCGGGACATATGAAATCTTCACAGAAGATGGCTGTGTTCAGAGGAAAAGAAAGAAGAGGAAAAGAGAATGCCAGAAAGTCCATACTCCTCAGTGGTCATAACAGGTCTCTAAGAAGGTTGCATCTGTGTGATAATTTGAAGAAGTTGAGAACAAATCATGCAAATACTTGGAGATAATCACTGCAATCAAAGGAAAATGTACCAAGGCACAAGGGGAAAAGCATCTTGGTGTGTTTAAGAAACAGCAAGGAGTGATAAGGTCATGGCTCAGTGAGTACAGTGCTTTCCAGACAAGAATGAGAACCTGAGTTTGAATCTCCGACACCCAGATGATGTGGCAGCATGCACCTGTAATGCCAGTGCTGGGGAGGTGGATATAGTCGGATTGCTGAGATAAACTGATTAGCTTGTCTAGCTGAATTGGTGAGTTCCAGGTTCACTGAGACCTTATCTCATAAAGTAGAGAAGCAATAAAAGCTCCCCAACATCAACCTCTGGCTTCCATACACACATGCACACAGGGGCCCACACGCAGTCATGTACACATACGGCACATATGCACACTCAAAGAGAGAAACAGCACGAAGAGGGTAAGGATATAGCTCAGTGGTAGAGCACTTTCCTCGAACTGGCAAGCCTCGTGTTCAATGACCAGCACTGGGGAAAAAGAAGAGGACAGAGGTTGCTGGAGATGGGGCAGACAGGAAGATAACAAAAGAAAAGAAAGCCAAACTCTAATGAGGCCTTGTGACTATAGACTTTTTAGGGTAGTTCGGTCCTTTTTAACTAGGTCCACAGGTGGCTGAAGACAGAATGGAGAAGGATGAAGAGTGAGGGCAGGGCAGATTTGTTTGGAACCTACTGGAATAATCTAGGTTAGAAATGGTGATTTCTTGGACCAGTGGTAGTTGCAGGTGGTAAGAAGTAGTCAGACACAGCAGAGCCCAAAGGGTTTCAGGATCATGAGGATACAAAAGTGAAGGTGACTTGATGGTATGGGGCCAGAATAACTGAAAAAATGGATGTGTGTACTAGAACTCTACAGGTTGGACAGAACTAAGGACTAGCCATTTAGCTTGGGAGGCTAGAAATTGGAGATATTTGTTAAACATGCATACAGAAAGGGATGTAAGCTATGAAAGTCTGGTGCTAAGAGAAGTTTTTCTAGACTTCTCAGAGTCACCACCAAACCCAGGAATAAAGGATATTTCGATGAAAAGGGGGTACAAGGACTGAGTTCGGGGGGGGTTCCAATTTAAGAGGATGGGGAGATGGAAGGTATCAAGCATAGAGATTAAGAACACTCAGCTAGGGCTGGAGAGATGGCTCAGCGGTTAAGGCACTTACCTCCAGTGCCTAAGGCCCCAGGTTCAATTCCCCAGGACCCACATAAGCCAGACCCACAAGGTGGTGGCCCTGGTGCTCTCTCTCTCTCCCTCTCTCTCTCTTTCTCTCTCTGTTTCTCTCTGCTTGAAAATGAATAAATAAATAAAAAAGAACACTCAGCTAATGAGAGAAGAAAATAATCCGGAAGAGTATAGAGTCCTGGAAGCCAAAAAAAAAAAAAAAGTCTCAAGAAGGCTAAAGAAAAAAGAAGGGAGAAGAATTAGGGCAGAAAATACGGAAGCAATGTCCCTATAAAAGAGGAACAAGGAAACAGCATTTTTTACAAAGTTCTGTCTAAGTGAAAGGTCAGTTTGCTTGTTAGAATTCAACAGAGGGCTGAAGGAATACAGAAATAATAATACTTTAGAAAAATGACAAAGTATGCAATCGTGCTCCAGGAGGTATAGGCATACCAAAAGCGCTGTCACTCGTAAAGGAGAAAAGAGAATGAACACAATGAGCAGGCACTGTGTCAGGCAGTAGGTGAAGGGCTTTACATACACTAATTATTTTAATCCTCACAACAATCTTGAAGGAGAAATCTATCCACGTTAAAGATGAACAAACTCAACACATACAGTCACATAATAAGTGGTTTTCCAGTGAAGATTATCTATTCTAACTTTAAAAGCACTTGGCACCAAATACTATTTAACAATAACACTGTAAGGCTTTAAGAGGTCCACATTAAATAAATGCACTCAGATGAAAGCCAAAGGGAATGCATTTATAAAATAGTGTTGCTTTGTCCTCCTGTTTAAAGTGAAACAGGAAAATGTAGAAAGTGGTCCTTTACAGTTCAAATATGTAAACTCATGCTTGCTAATATGCTTGGAATACTGAATTCTTTATTTGCATGCACATACATTAAGAAACAAGTGCATGGCTTTGAATCCTTGCAGTCTATTCATTCCATTATAATGGTCACTTAACAATATTATACTGAAAATTCCATATTCTTCAAGCACATTTTTTTAGACAGTCTCATGTAGCCCAGGCTGAACTAGAGTGTCCTATGGAGCTAAGGATGACAATGAACTTCCAATCCTATTGCATTCGCCTCCCAATGCTGGGATTACAGATGTGTGCCACTATACCAGGACAAAAACACAATTTTTGATGGCTGTAAATAGTTCTATATTATCTATGTGACATTTAATAAATCAAAACATTTCTAATTACTCCCACTGTGACTAACACAAGAATTAATTGCCCCCAATACTAATCTCTATCCTGCTGTTTTCTCAGAAGTTCCTGGGGCTGAGCTGAAGGGTAGCCCTCCTAGGCCTCTCACCTACATTGCCCAGCTGCCTATCAGTAAAACCGTTTAAGCACTGACCCCCCCCAGCAGTGTGCCACCCAGCTTTCTAAACAATCATTCCCCATTTACAAAGAAAATACACTTGGGTTTCTTTGATTACCCTGGGCCAAATACCACCTTCTCATGCTTATTAGCCTTTTATACTCCTTCTCTGAACCTATTCATGACATTTGTTGATTACTGAAATATTTAGTATTTTGAAAGCTTTAGGAGCCTTTTAATATGTTTAAAATATTAACCTTTGTTGCCTACATTCAAATATTTTCTCCATGTCAATATCTTTTAAATTTGCTTTTGGGTTGGAGCGATGGCTCAGCGGTTGAGGCACTTGCCTCCAGTGCCTGAGGCCCTGGGTTCAATTCCCCAGAGGGCCAGACCCACAAGGTGGTGGCCCTAGTGTGTGCGCTCTCTCTCTCTCTCTCTCTCTCTCTCTCTCTCTCTCTGAATCTCTCTGCTTGAAAATGAATAAAATATTTAAAAAAAAATAAATTTGCTTTTGACACGCACTCAAATTTCAATTAGACCACTCTAAAGAACTTTCTTGTCATTCATCTTATGATTTTATGTGTAGAGAGCAGTTCTAGATGAGAATCAAAAGCTCAATCAAAACTGCCTAACAGGCAGAGAATGACAGGATGAACAAGGGACCCACAGCCACAGCCATTCAATCAACACAGGATAAGCCAGGGTGACAAAAACCAACAATTTTCAACACAAAGCCCCCTAAGTGCACAACATTAAAGCAGTCTTAATACTCACCCACCACAACTCAGGGAATTGAGCGGAAGAGGGGGTGGAAAGATTGTGAGAGCCGTGGTAGGGGAGACTATCCAGAGGCATGGCACCCCTCAGTAACAACAAACTTGGGCCAGGAGAACCAGGCTGAGTACTAGGCTATCCATGGTCCCCTGCCACAAGGACTGATCCAGACAACCTACGGAGGAGGATATCCAGCTGATTGGGGATGGGGAGGGGGGGCATTGGGGAAAACAACCCATTGTTTGCCCACTAAATAGTATAACTCATTATGGACAATAAATATATATTAAAAAAATAAATAAATAATCAAAAGAAAAGAAAAAAAAAAAAATCCTGCCTAACGGTGAAACAAGCAGCAATTTTCATTCCACAAGCAATTTCCCTGGCATTCCCATGAGTGATGAAGGATACTTTATGTGGGAACAAAGGTCACCTTTACAAGTACCAGCCACAACCAAAACTGTCTGCTAGGTGCTATCTAGACATTTCATAATTTATTCACTTTATCATCTCAATTCTATAGAGAAGGAAATCTAACAAATCAGAAAGTGAAGTAGTAGTTTATTAGAAATATTTTGCAGCTGCTCTTTAGGAAAGACTGTTCACACAAACCTGTGTGTCCAAATCAAGTACTCACCTCTTCGTCAATTTTGTCTTCTAGGGCATCGATATGGCGTTCCTTAAGAAATCGCTGCGTTTTTTCCAACTGGTACTTCACTAATTCTTCAATGGCATCTTTCTCTTCCTTGTCTACAAATTCTTGTACTGCCTCCCCCATTCCTCTTTCTGTTAGCAGTGAGAGCTGAACATTCTGTTCAAGAAATATAGAGCACCTGATATAGAAATGCAATCTAATCCTTGTGAAATAATACATATAAGCAAAATAATAATAATCCCACAGAATCCTGTTATCATGTAAAAAGAGAAAGAAGTCACCTAGTTTTGAAGGGGGAAAAAATTTTAAGCCTACTGATTAAAATTAAGGGTCAAAAGAGTAAAGTTGAGCTGGGCATGGTGACACATGCCTTTAATCCCAGTACTCAGGAGGTTCAAGGCCACCCTGAGACTACATAGTGAATTCCAGGTCAGCCTGGGCTAGAGCGAGACCCTACCTCAAAAAAACAAAACAAAACAAAATCCAAAACAAGCAAAGTCAACCCGGGGGGTGAGGACAGGTGAGGATGCACAGGACTGAATGGCTTGGAGATGTGTGTGTGTGTGTGTGTGTGTGTGTGT
>PVHP010022192.1:0-29545 GCA_004024765.1 Zapus hudsonius
AAAGTGATTTTATTTGCAGAGAGAGAGAATGAGAAAGGGTGCACCAAGGCCTAGTGCCACCACAAATGGACTCCAAACACATGTGCCACTTTGTGCATATGGCTTTATGTGGCTCTGGGGAATCAAACGAGGCCTTCAGGCTTTGAAAGCAAGTGCCTTTAACTGCTGAGCCATCCCTCCAACCTAGGAAGTGATTTCTTGATCAGAACATGAGCAAGAGAAAACTATGAAGAAAACTAAAGGAACACATCAATAAATTGGGCTTCCTTTTTTGTTCTTTGTTTTTAAAACAGGTTCTCATGTAGTCCAGGCTATCCTTGAACTCACTGTATAGCTGAGGATGATCTTGAACTGGTGACCTCCTGCCTCTACCTCCCTAGTGCAGGGATTCAAGGTATACACTACCACACACTGTTTATGAGGTACTGGGATTCAGCCCAAGGTCTGTGAGGCAAGCACTTTCCCTCACCTAATGGACTTGCTTGAAGTTAGGAATTTCTTTTCATCGGGGCTGGAGAGATGGCTCAGCGATTAAGGCACTTGCCTCCAGTGCCCAAGGCCCCGGGTTCAATTTTCCAGGACCCATATAAGCCAGACCCACAAAGTGGTGGCCCTGGTGTGCTCTCTATCTCTCTCTCTCACTCTCTTTCTCTCTCTCTCTCTCTCTGTATCTCTCTGCTTGAAAATGAATAAATAAAATATTTTTTAAAAAAGAATTTCTCTTCATCAGAAGACACTGCTGATGGACTCAAAAGGCAACCAACAGGCTAAGAAAATAAATTGACACTATCCAAAGAGGACGTAAGGTTCATACCAAGAACAGGGAGATACAAATCAGCAGAAGAAAAAGACCAACAACCCAGTAAAAACTGACAAAGCTTGCATAGGCATTTCACAAGAGAGGCTCTCGAGATTGCCCCGTGAGCGTGGAAAGGTATGCAGACTTGTATGTATGTTGCTAGGGAAATCAAAAGTCACCACGAACAACCAAGAAGTCTAGGGAAATGACATGATGGTGAGGGTGCAGAGCCCCGGGAATAATGAGAACATGGACTGGTATTTCCACTTTTGAGAACAACTGGGCGACACTAAAGCTGAGCTACGCCTGCTCACCACCTAGAAGTTCTCAACAGTGAAAACGTCCATCCACCAAAGGCATGTGCTGGAATGTTCATCCCACCACTGTTCATGGCAGCTCAAACTGGAACAACACAAATGTCCGTCATCAGCAGACTAGAGCTAGATGTGCGGGTGCTTGCTTGAAATCCCAGCACTGGGAGGTAGAGGTAGAGGATGAGAGTTCAAGGTCAGCTTTGGTTCCATGAGACCCTGTCTCAAAACAACTGAAGGCTGGGGATGTGATTCAGGGGTAGAACACTCTAGCATTTGCAAGGTCCTAGGTCTGCTCTCCAGCACTGCACACAGCAACCGTAGAGGATGTCCAGATCACAGACACCACTGCTAACTAAGCAGGAATGACCGCAGCCAGCACGAAAGGGCATGACGCAGGCTTCCATCTTCAAGAGGTGAAGGAAGAAGCAGTATGGCGTGCTGCTTCTAAGAGGAGGCAGGGTAGGAAAAACAGGATCTATGCCTGCAGTTGAAGTCTTTCCTTGGGGTGGCCTTTGTTTGTTCTTTGCTGTTTGGAGGCAGAAAGTTCCAGGCAGGAAGTTTGAGCCTTTGAAGGGTGAGGTAACAGTCAAGATGTTAAGTGCCAAAGTGAGGTAGGTCAGTAGTGGGATGGAAATACAAACAGGGACCCTGCGCCACTGCCAGGCGCTGGGCTTTTCCCTTCAGGGAACCTCCTTTGTGTTACTCCTGCCATAAAGAAGTCTCTCTCCTCCCTGACCTGCCCAGCCAAGCCGGCCCCACCCGCACTGCAGACGTCGTGAAGGCCGGGGGCTGAGCTTCCACCTTGAGGAGGGCTGCGGGTGCTGGTGCGGGTGCAGGGAGTAAGACCCAGGGCCCCCAGCAAGCTTCCTGCCTCTTGGCAGGCCGACCTCCAGGCCTCGCCTGTCTTGATCATGGGAAGCGTCTCTCGGTCTTGGTCATCCACGTGGAAGCTGCCCTACATGGGTCAAAATGGTGACTGCTGTCCTGAGTGTTCCCTCCACCTGACGACAGCTCCAAAGGGTGAAGGGCGCCCTGTGATGACGGTGTGTGGCCCCGGCACTGGCACCCGGGGGACCGGTGGCACCAACGCTGGCACCGAGGAGAGGGCGCCTGGCACCCGGGAGCTGGTGTCTGGCACCGGCACTGGCACCCGGGGGACCGGTGGCACCAACGCTGGCACCGAGGAGAGGGCGCCTGGCACCCGGGAGCTGGTGTCTGGCACCGGCACTGGCACCCGGGGGACCGGTGGCACCAACGCTGGCACCGAGGAGAGGGTGTCTGGCACCCGGGAGCTGGTGTCTGGCACCGGCACTGGCACCCGGGAGCCGGTGGCACCAACGCTGGCACCGAGGAGAGGGCGCCTGGCACCCGGGAGCTGGTCTGGCCCCGGCACTGGCACCCGGGAGCCGGTGGCACCAACGCTGGCACCGAGGAGAGGGCGCCTGGCACCCGGGAGCTGGTGTCTGGCACCGGCACTGGCACCCGGGGGACCGGTGGCACCAACGCTGGCACCGAGGAGCGGGCGCCCGGCCCCGGCCCGGCGCCAGGGAGCAGGTTAGGGGCGAGGAGACGTGACCCTGGGGGAGCTCGCGGGGTGGGGCCCGCCGGGCCCGGGAGGGAGAGGCGCGGTTAAAAGGCGGGCGAGGCGCCGCCGGGGAGCGAGCGCGCGGCCATGGCGAAGGGGCGGCCGCAGTGGGGGAGCCCGCTGCAGTTCGTGTTCGCCTGCGTCTCGTACGCCGTGGGCCTGGGCAACGTGTGGCGCTTCCCCTACCTGTGCCAGATGCACGGCGGAGGTGAGTGCGGGCCCGCCGCCGCCCGTCCCGCGCACGCGCGTGCGCCCCCGAGGCTCCTCGGCCGCTCGGCGGGACGCGGCGCGCGACGCGACGCGACGCTCCGGAAGCGCGGAGGCGGCGGGAAGGGGGCCTCGGCCGGGGCTCGAGCCGCGGAGGGAGAGAAAAGCGACTGGGCCTCGAGCCCTTCCGTAGGCGCTGCCAGAGCCGGGAACCTCGGAAGGCTGCCTTTCGGGAGGCGTTGAAGAGTCTCCTCGGCTAGAATTCTGCCGGACTGGGTGGGACGGAGGGGGAGGCCTCCCACCAGAAAAAGGTGCCCGCTTAGCATAAACTATGAAGCAGCCGCAGCCATCGAGGCACCGCTTCTCATCTGGCTTCACGCGAGGACCCGCAGGCTTTGCAAGCAGGCTTTGCAAGCAGGCGCCTTTAACTGATGTAGCGTTTCCATAAGATAGAAAATATATTAAGTGGAGAGAGAAGATCAGATTGAAAGCTGTCTAAATGGATATAAAATTTCAGTTATGTTTAAACATACCTAGAAAAGAACTCCGAGAAAAACCATACTAATGTGTTAATGGTTACCTCTGGGTGGCTTTTTTTTTTTTTAAATATTTTATTTATTCATTTTCAAGCAGAGAGAGAGAGAGAGAGAGAGAGAGCGCCAGGGCCACCACCTTGTGGGTCTGGCCCATGTGGGTACTGGGGAATTGAACCCAGGGCCTTGGGCACTGGAGGCAAGTGCCTTAACCGCTGAGCCATCTCTCCAGCCCTCCGGGTGGCTTTTGTGTATCTCACAGTGTGGAGGAAGAGAATCGAATCAGAATGTGGTCTTCTCTATCCAGGACCATGAAAGATGTTATAGCAGCACATCGCACACTTTAACACACTAAAAACAGCCAAAATCTATGTTCCCTCCTCCTGGCACCTCCACCAACTCAAAATCAACTCAACAAAATCCTGTCTCCTTTGAATTTGGAACGTACAAATACTCCATAATTATGTGAAAGACATGCTGCCACCTTCTCCTGACGCTTCATAACTGGCTTTAGGTGGAATTAGAAGCAGACTTTCACACTCGGCTGTTCTCACCTGCCATAGTAGCTTCTCCTTGGTTCGAGGTTCCCAGCTATCAGGCCGGGGCAGCCACACTGTCACAAGCCTGTTTAGGTCCTCTGAACAGGTGGGCAGAATAGTTCTGAAGTGGAATATCAGAGACCTTCAGGACTCTGGAAGGAGAACTCCTAGTATCGAGGATGCTTAGCTGGACAGGTGGACCGGCTGGTACTGGGAAAGCAGGGAGTTGGGTAGGTGCATGGATGGCTGGCGTGCAGAGGTGATGGAATGGGGTATGCGGTATATGGAGGCCAAATAGATGACAGGTGTATCCAAAATGCAAATCAGACTGCTAATTTTGGCACTTGGTCATCTCTAGCCTGCCTGATATTTTCTCACACGCCCAGGCCCCATGCTGTTCCTCTGCTACCCAGCCCCAAGCTCTTCTGGGTAGCCATCTTGGGAAAGAATGCTTCGTCCCTACCTACTTGATACCTTACAGGTTTCCCACATAACAGCCTCCCTACCCCCCCCCCATAGTGCACTCCTTGGGGTTCTGCTGTTGGCCTGGAGAACTTCCATGTTACCTTCTTTAGCTGTTCGTTCTGACTTTCCTTACTATGTGCCAAGCCAAATGAGCACTTGATTATAAACGCTGGAAACCTCTGTCGCTGAGCTCACCCAGTCTTCACAGTAGAGTGGGGCCAGAGGAAGAACCCCATAAACATTTTCTGAAAGAATGGGCAAGACTTGCTATAAAAAGCTGTAAAGCCAGTCCTGACGTGGCACACACCTTTAATCCCAGCTCTTGGGAGGCAGAGGTAGGAGGGATCACTGTGAGTTTGAGGCCACCCTGAGACTAACTACATAGTGAATTCCAGGTCAGCCTGGGCCAGAGTGAGACCCTATTGGGGGGGGGCACACCAAAACAAAACAAAAACAAACAAACAAAAAGCTATTAATTCAAGAGGTGGTATCCCCACCATGTCTCTGGATACATAGCAGTTAGCTACTGATTAAGTGATATAATTGCCCCAAACCCATGGAGTTTGGACCCATGCTTCACCTCTGTGTGAAGGGTACACCAGCTATATGAGGAAAACTACACCTACACAGAGCTGCCAGCACCCCAGCCAACAGTGAGCTTGTTTGCTGTGTGCACTGCTGGAATACCTCCCAAAGCAAACCGATTAAGATCTGCCGCCGGGCTTTCTTGGGGGGCTCTGCTTCGACTGGAGACACTATTCTGTTCACTGTTCCTTTCTGCTGGCACTGCAGGAGGAATGTTAATTCTGAGGATTACATTCCACCAGGTGTCATTCCTCTCTGCACAACTCTTCCCCTCCCCATGGGGGGGGGGAGCTGCTGAGGGAACTTAACAAATTTCCATTTTGAAAAAACAGGCCAAAGTCCAAAGCAAGAATCACTCAGGAACACTGGAGATGTGAAATATACTGAATATCAATGTAGGAAAACATACAACCAGCTGCTTAGATAAGCATGTGCAGTTGTGTAGAAACAGGGCTTTTTCCTCTTGGATTTTCTCGACATGATATTTAAACTACAAACACAGAGATGCTCTCGGAGGTGCTGTCGCACTTTCCTTCAAAGCCCCCACTGCTCTCCAGCACCAGAAATGAGCTCTTTCATCGCTTTAACTCTGCTGACTCAGACTTGCTTGCAACATCCCTTCTTTTTTTTTTTTTTTTAAATATTTTTTTTATTTATTCATTTTCAAGCAAAGAGAGAGAGGGGAGGGAGAGAGAGAGAGAGAGAGAGAGAGAGCACCAGGGCCTCCACCTTGTGGGTCTGGCATATGTGGGACCTGGGGAATTGAACCTAGGGCCTTAGGCACTGGAGGCAAGTGCCTTAACCTCTAAGCCATCTCTCCAGCCCGCAACATCCCTTCTTGAATGGACCCCTTTCAGAGACACAAGGAGAGAGCAGGCTCTGGCATTGCTCGGGGATTATAGAGATGGTCTCTGAAGGTATGGTGTTAGGATCTGGCATTTTTAACAAGGCCTTCAAAGCCGATACTACCAGCCATGAACCCATATCTTGGAAGAAGGGTTCGGGTTGCTCTTGTGCCCCAATTCCACTAGCTGAGAGGCATAGCTGAGATGCTTGGTGTGGAAGCAGGACCTCAGTTGTAATATTTGCTGTGCGTCTCGGTGTAAATACTCCCATTGGTTGGCTCTAGAGTATCATATTGTCCCAGAGTGGAAGAACAGGACTAGGTGAAGCCCACTAGCTGTGCAGCTGTGCCAGCCCCTCCACAACCATTGGAGCCAGGTGCTGTGGTGGCCGCCTTTGGGGCTGATCCACACAAGGGGCACTACCCTGTAGTGTTCACTTACAGAGTATATACATGTGTTAGCACTCAGGCTGAGGCTCGTGCTATTTCTGCAGTTCTCCTGGGTGGGACAGAACCTGAGTGTCAGAGGGCATAAAGCATCAAGTATATACCATTTTCAAAATGAACTTATAGATGCTGGCCCCTGCAGTTGTGGTCAGGGCCTTCATCTGCCCCACCCCCAGGTTCTCCAACATCAGTCCTGTGAGACCCCCTCAACTGGGCTTCTGCACATGCTAAGCACAGGTGTTTCACTCTCTTCACAGAACTCCTGGGGTGTCAGTTACAGATGGGGAGTGTCCAGATAATCCAAGTGGCTTCAGGTAGCTGGGCCTTGAGCCGCCTGTGTCCAAGCTGGGCTCTCTCCCCAGTACCCAACAGCTTCTGTGTTCAATCTGATAAAGACAGGACAGGAATGGCTGCCTTCTATGTCTAGGACTTCTTCACGACCTCTAAAGCTTCTGATGTGACCCTCAGTTATGGCTTGACTTGGACCCAGCTAAAAGCCTGTGTAACCCCTGTGTCCTCCTGTAAAGTTTTATTCCCCTTCTGATCCAGCTTCCTGTCTACCACTGCCAGTCTCTGAGTACACCCCACAATGTCTGATGCCCTTCCTACACCCTGTGTGCCCCATACTCCTCACCCTCCCTTGTAAACCTCCCCAAATCAAAAGTAATGTCTCCCATGTAGCTCTCCTTTGGACATCAGAGCTAAGCCATTCTGCCTGTGGTTAGGGGTCTCACCCAGCACTGGGGAACATAAGTAACCACCGTAAGGAATATGGTGGAGAAGCTGCCATTCCCATGCAAGGTAGAATCACCAGGAGCTAAAGCACACACACGCACACGCACATGCACGCCATGGAGTGAGAAAGAGCACACCAATGTTCTGCTCTCAGAATTCCTGACTGGATTAGTCTAGTTGTGATCTTAACTTTTTAAAAAAGCTCCTAATGGGATTCTGTGCCACCTGTGATGAGAACCACTATCTTATGTCCTTTTATTATTAGCAGAAAGGGGCACGGAACAATAAAAAGTGTATAGTAAAAACTTTCTAGAAGCACTTGGGAGGAAGAAGTAGGAAGATTACCATGAGATTGAGGTCAGTCTGAGACAATGTAGTGAATTACATACAGGTCAGCCTTAGTTAGAGTGAGACCCTACCTTGAAAAAAAAACCAAAAAAAAAAAAAAAACTTTCTAGGAAGTTAAGTCGTTCAATAAATTTTCAGAATATCAACCACAAGGCAGAACTGTGCTGTGGGGGAACTGGCAAAGATGGCATCTACCCTGAGGTGGGAAAGGGGCAAATGAGGAAACACCTACACAGGCAGAGTGTTCACAGAGGGCTGGACAGAAGATTTACTAAAATACCTGAAGAAGGACTCACTGTGTGAGAGAGTTGAGAAGCCTAAATCCATGGCATCACTGAACCCTTGGCAGGATTCAGATACATCAGATAGAGTCCAAGCTGAAGAAACTGTGCAAAAAGTACAGGATGTGAATTTGGGAGGAAACTCCAGAAGCTCCAGGCGGCTGTGACGCATGGGGTGGGAACCACTGCAATGACAAGAGAGCTGTTGAGAGGTGAGGAAGCAGTTAGCGTGTCCTCCAGTGCCTTGACTTAGGTTAGCTGGAGGAACTTGTCGCTTAGCAGAAGGGGCACGTGATCAGCCCTGTGGTTCACACGGACCAAAGGATGAGCTCCAGGGACGTACTGGGTAGAGGTGAAATAAGAATGCTCTCCGGGCACATAGGTGTGGAGAAAATGGAAGGGAAGAGATGGGAGAGGAATCCTGGAAGTTTTAGAGGCAGGAGGACAGGGAGAATCGGGGTGACTTTGATTTTTTCTCACCTGTGCTTTTGCTCTGTGTTTTCAAAAGCTGGACTGGTGTTGAGTCCTAGCGAGTAAAGAATGAAGGGGAAAAAGAAGAGAAGGAAGAACTGGTGAGGAATACTGCATTGAGTAGAACAGTGGTTCTCTAAAGGGTCCCATCACAGCATTTCCAGAGTCCTCTGAGAAGTGCTTCTCAAGTACCCCATAAAGGAAAAATCAGGTTAAAGAATCCCTGCTGTGGTTTTGTAGAGCACAAAGGTATGCAAGTCCAGGGAAACAAAGAGTTTGGAAACCAGAGTTAACTTTCTCCTTAAGTTACTGACTCTGGACTTTCCATCTCTCAAAGAAACAGAGCACAATGCAAGGGCTTGGCCCTAGGGATCAATGTCACAGAGAAGGGAATCGCTCTTCAAATGGGATTCTTGAATTTAGCAAAGAGATAAGATACTGTTATGGTAATTAGAAGATAAGTTATCACATATGTGTGTTATAAATGGCACAGATGTTCAAGGCAGAAATTATGGAAAATATAGAAATATACAAAGAAGACAATATCAAGGTCTTGGGATGTAACTCAGTAATAGAGCACTTGCCAATAATGAGTAAAGCCCTGCCTGGGCTCAATCCACAGTATCATAAAAAAAGAGAAAGAAAGAAAAAAGAAAGGAAGGGAGGGAGCGAGGAAGAGAGGAAGAGAAAAAACACTGAAATTCCATCACCTGGGCTCAATCCACAATATTATGCAAAGAAAGAAAGGAAGGAAGGAAGGAAAGAAAGAAAGACGTTTTTAATTAAAATATTAGAACCACATTTTATGTGTCATTTGATATCCTGGACACCTAAAATATTACAGGAATTTATATGTGATATAATCTCAACCACACTCCCCAAGGCTTGTCTTGTAGAATGCAGCATTTCCCATGATGCCTTTGTTGTGTCTATGGTGTTCTCTATGGCTTGAGCTTCCTGGCCATGCTTCACCTCTGTAATAATTTCATCTCTTTGGTCTGTGGGTTGGTTGCTTATCCTTGTGGTATATATTGCTTCCACTGGGCCCTCATGGAAGCCATCATACTTTTTCATCATTTATTGCTGTTTTGTTTTTGAGGTAGGGTCTCACTTTAGCCCAGGCTGACCTGGAATTTACTATGTAATCCCAAACTGGCCTCGAACTCATGGTGATCCTTCTACCTCTGCCCCCCACCCTGAGTACTGGGATTAAAGGTGTGCGCTACTATGCCTGGAACTTAGTCATCTTCATGAAACTTTTTTCTTCTACTTGAATCTTCCTCGTTGGCTGGTGCTGTCTAATAAATACAAAATTCTCCCTTTCTTCTCTTTCTCATAGCAAGTCTATTTCAGAGGGAGGTGTTTGCTCTAAATAATAAATATATAATAAGATGTATTCTATATTTTACATAATTGGTATAATCTTTTTATTATAATAATAAGAGGACTTGAGAGTAGTCCTTTTATTTTGATGTAGTCTGAGATGTCTTATAGGTTCAAAGCTTACCTTCTGACTGCCTATCCTTGAGGAGGGAAGTGTAAGCCTTGATACCTTGGACCAACATATGTCTTATCTAATACAGACACAAAGTAAAGTCAAAGGAGGTTAAAGTAGCTCCGTGTGACTTTTTAGGTGCTCTGTATTATAGCAACATGACTAACTGTCCAGACTTTTTCATCATTATCCTGTCATCATATGTTCATGACCTGCCCTCTAAATAGAACCACTGTCTTATCACCAGTCATCCAGGGCCTTCTCTATGCCGAGCCCTTTGTTAGGAGCTGGAGGCAGGCTCTATCTCTGACCTTGGTGAATAGCTTAGGGTTTTGAGGGTGGGCAGGACTGTAGGCAATGCAGGGGCAAGTGTCTCAAGCAAGGGATGTGAGACCCACAGAGGGAGACCCCCACCTAAGTTTTACATGATCTGAAAAGATTCTTGAAGGAAGATCCAGTGAGATCTGAAGGATCGTGTCCTCATTCAGCAATTTTTTAGGCTCCATGGAGAGCTGAGCAAGGAGCAAAGGCTTCCACAGAGGTAGGGAGACACACCAGAGAAAGCAAGCAGTCATTGCATTTTCACATAGCTCACTGTTCAGAAAACAAGTCTGATAAGGTATGGAGGAGAAGGAAGCACCTAAGGAAGACAAGTGTGGGCGGAGAATGGAAATAAGGAGGAAGCCAGGACGAAGGGGCTCAGGCCACCTGGAGGGAGAGGAAGGCCTCAGAGGCCAAGAAGAAGACACAGATTTTATCCCAGGGGTACAGAGCAGGCAAAGAAAGTTTGATTAGGTGGAAGACAGCAGGGGTTGGGAGCCAAAGTGTCATCATCAGCAACAAAACCAGGGAGATTACAGCAGGGAGGGAGCCAGAGGGCCAGCGTGGAGATTCAGTGGTACGTGATGGGATGCTGGTGAGATGTAATGGCTGAAACCAGATAAGTGAAAAATAAGAACCAAAAGGCTCCCCAACATTCTTTTTTAACTTTATTGATAGCCTCCATGATTGTAGACCATGAACCATTATGGTTCCCTCCCCACGCTCCTTCATATCTCTTCCCCCTCTCAGTTAGTCTCTGTTTTGTTTTGGTGTCATCTTCTTTTCCTCCATTATGTGTAGGTATTATCAGGCACTGTGAAGTCATGAATATCAAGGCCATTTTGTGTCTGGAAGTTTGCGTTGTGAGCAGTCCTACCCTTCTTTTGACTCTTACAATCTTTCTTCCACCTCTTCCGCAATAGACCCTGAGCCTTGGGAGGTGTGATAGAGATGTTCCAGTGCTGAAATGTCATTTCTTCTCAACACTATGGTGTCTTGAGTTATCCCAGTGATCACTGCCATCTGAAAAGAGAAGCTTTTCTAGCCATAAGTGGGAGTAGCATTATTATATGGGTATGAACATTATAAGTGCTTATAAGGCAATTTGGTGGGCATAATATATGTATTTAGCCAGACAACAGCAGGCATTACTCCCCTAGGGCTCATGACCTCCCTGCCATAGGCTTTTGACTAGGTCTTCAGTACCAGGCATGGATTCCCTCCTGTGGAGTGGGCCTCCAATCTAATTAGAGAGCAGTTGCCCCCAACATTCTTGACTGAGTGTCCCACCCACCCAAGATAACACAGACTGAGGGCAGAGACGCTAACACAAAGGCCCTGGGTGCCCTTGTGTGTGTTACCCATTCTGTACAACAAACTACTGGAAAACGTTGGGACATAGAAGGAATGATGGAATAGAGAAAACTTTGCAGCACCGTTTCTCTCATCAATGCATATAAGACTACTGAGCAAAAGTGTGGCAACTATAGTAGCCAACATCTCGAAGTTCTCCTCCAAGCTGAGTGTGGTGGTCATGAATGCTTTATAATGCAGCATCTGGGAGGTTGAGGCAAGAAGAGAGTTAGTTCAAAGGCAGCCTGGGCTACTCAGTGAGACCCTGTCTCAAAAAAAATAAAAGTCCCTTAAAAAAAAAAGTCCTTCAAATTACTTAATTGTGCAACATCACAAGACTTGCTCATACAATGTATCTAATTATTGTCAATAAATATGGGGGAAAATACCTGTTTCCAAGAGGAAGAATAAGTTTCAGCGGAGAAAGCTAATAGATACCACCTTAGCCACATGAACAAAGTCAACGTTGCCAAGAAGGGGTAAATGGACATCTTGTGCCCCTGGACAAGGATGCCAGGTCATCTTAGTTTTATCTGCCAGAACATGAAGTGAGAGACATTCCACAAAATAACTGGCTATTAAACTTCTAAAGTATCAAGATCATAAGAGACAAAGCCTACCAAGACTTAAGACTAGAAGCCATGCGTGATAGTAAGCCAGATCCTGCTCCAGGAAATTAGTAAAATGTCAATAAATCTATGGAATAAATTTCCTGGGTTTTTTCCCATTTGCACTTGGATTATATAAAAAGAACTTTGATTTTATGGAATTCATGTGAAAATATTGAAACATAAATAGAAAAATGGTTTAAAATGATAATCACTTCTCAGAGTTACTTGGGTGTCCACACAGCCACAGGCCCCTCACACATCTGGTAATGGACATGCCTGCAGATGGCTCCTAATCTTCAGGAGCCTGGCTGGGCGTTTTAGGGCCACAATATGAGATTGAAGAAATTGCAAGCCTCTGGAACATACCTGGTATTTTGTTTTCACCACATTCTTTTTTTTTTTTTTTATAGAAGGGTTTATTTGAAGCTTATAGATACAGGTGATTCCAAGAACGCGCCCGATCTCGTCTGTTTTCACCACATTCTAGTGGACAAAGCACAACCTAAAGCCGTCCCAGAAACACAGGGTGGGGAGCTAAAACCCACCTTCTCATAGGAGGAGTGCTGAAAAATGGTCTTCATATTTAGTCCACCAGCTTTATTCCATTGAGATACATGTGCCTTTCATGGGCCCCTGTCTACAGCTCTCCAATGACAAGTCTTTTTTTGTGTCAGAATGGGAACCATTTGGTTAGGAGACTTGTTTTCAAACCACAAAATATTGTTATTTTATTGAACCATATTAACATGCAGTGAATTTCTCTTATTTTTCATGTCAGTTCCATGAATTTGCTAAGTACATGCAGTTGATAGATTTAATGCACAGCCATCAATCATTCCCCTTATGGTCAATCCCTTTCTAGTTCTCTGTTTCTGGCCACCACAGACCTATTTTCTCTTCCTCTAGCTTTGCCTTGTCCAAATGGAATGATTCAATGGATAAGCCTTTTGAATTTGACATCTTTCACTTAGCCTGTGCTTTTGAGATTTATCTACGTTGTTGGGAATACCAGTAGCTCTTTCTTAAGAGCTGAGTAGTGTTCCGTTGTGTGGATGTTGCAGAATCTATTCATTCACCCACTAAAGGATCATTAAGTTGTTTCTACTATGGGGCAAATCTGGATAGAGTTGCTACAAATATTGGCACATAAGGTTTGAGTGAATATCACTTTTCATTTCTCCAGTGTACATTCATAGAATTATACTATTACTGGGCTGGAGAGGTGGCTTAGCAGCACATGCATCTGAAGTCCATTTGCAGTGGCTGGAGGCCATGGCATGCCCTTTCTGTATGTTTCATTTTTTGTGCATGAATATTCGATTGTTTTAATGCCATTTGTGGACATTTGTGGACAAAATGATTGCAGCGCTCATTGGCCTGAATTTTGTGTGATGGAGGGTTGGGGAGTGACAGAAGTAATCACTGGGCAGAGCTAAAGGTTCCCACACTCCATCTTGGAAAATGCCTTTGATTTCCACCAGACCCCGGGGCAGCAGTCAGGCAAGCAGGTCCTGTCACAGAGATAATCTGACTGTGAGCTTCACTGGGCCTATTGTGGTTATTGTTGGACACTGTGAATGGAAATGAGATTATGTTATAACCTTTGAGGCTTGGAGCATTTATTGTGGGAACAGAGCCTTCACTGAGGATAGATGGATGGTTGGACAAATGAAAGACGAATGAATGTATGGGCTGATAGATGCGTGAATGGGTAAATGAAAGGCCGGATGAGTGGATGGAAAGATACACAGTTGGATGGACGAATTGCAGATAGATGGTGAGAGGAATGGCAGAGCAGTGGATGTGGGGAAGGCGGAAGACACACAGGCAGAAGAATGGAGGCTGAGTGGAAGACTAGCAGATGGACGGGGTAGGAGGACCAGATGGTGGAAAGGCTGGGAGACGGGAGGGGACTCGCAGAGGTTGGGGCGGGCAGTCAGCGCTGGCCTGGCGCTGTGCTCTGGATTCCCGCAGGGAGCTTCCTGGTCCCCTACGTCGTCATGCTCGTCGTGGAGGGGATGCCTCTCCTGTACATGGAGCTGGCTGTGGGGCAGCGCATGCGGCAGGGCAGCATCGGCGCCTGGAGGACCATCAGCCCTTACCTCGGCGGTGTCGGTACGTGGGGCCCTTGCCACCCCCCTGGGCAGTGCAGGTGTGGGAGGAATCCAGGAGCAGGGCCCGGGACTGGGTGGGCCAGGACCCAGGAGGGGCTGCCAGGTGATGAGGGCTGAAAGGGACTGCGATTCTGATGAGGAGCCCCTGGAAACACACCATAGGGCTTTGCTCTTTGCATCTCAGCTGTGGAGTCTGTAAGACTGGAAACAGAGGCCCAGCTCGGAGGATGCACATGGCTGCCCCCAGCTCCTGGCACAGCCAGTGTGTGGAAGCCAAGGCACGATGCCCTGCCTCCACCGTGCCTCTCCGAGTCACCTCCAGTTGCTGTCCTCTGGCACCTCTGGGACAAGAATTTCCTGCCCTGCACAAGCCTAGGATCCAGGGCTACTCGTAGCCATGACCATTCTTTGCATCCTCCTGCCCCAAAGCTGGGATGGGGAGGCAGGCAGGGAAACAGAGTGATGAATCAGGAGCAGGGAGGGGTCGACTTGATGTGACCTTGTGCAGCTTTAGAAGAAATGTGTTTAGTGGTCTCAGAAGTCATCTTCAAACTACAACTAGCTCTCCACATTGAAGCGTCATCACCAAATTATGCTGGGGAAGCAATAATACCAGAGGCCTTCCCAAGGGCAGCCTGCGCTCCAGTGTAGGAAAGAGAGGGCCGGATGCTGGGCCTCTGGGGGTCAGTGGCACCCACTTAACATCATCACTGCCAGTGGGACAGGTCGAGGTGCTGTGTAGTGATGTTGGTACTGGTGTATTCTCAACACTGCCAAGGTCAACGGCTCACAGCTATGCTTGGTACAATGGGAAGAGCTGGGACAGTGCACCCAAGGGCCAGCATGGGACCACCCCAGAGCACCCTGTGGTGGATCCTCTCTTTGCCCATGGGACCCATCTTCTCCACACCTAACACCCTAACTCACCCCAAACCCCGGACACCACAGTGATTTGTTGGTCCTGGTGACTCCACCTCCAGAGGGAGTAATTGTTATATCCTGCGCAAGGTGGTGCTTGGCAGCTCGCCTTGCTTTTCACACATGGCTCGCATCCTGGTTCTGCTGGGTAGTCTTGGGAAAGCTCTGTGCCTCAGTTTTCTCCTTTGTGGAATAGGGCAAGACCACTGTGAGGGCCAGAGGACAAGTACTTAGCCCCCAGGACCAGGCACTTGTTTGTAAGAAGATATCGTCAGCTTCGTGTTCCAAATGATGAGAGAAGTTGGGGAAAGCTCCCTCAGGGAGGCAGAAGTGCTTCTGCCCTGATGGCCTCTGCAGGTCTGTCTGGAGAGCGCCCATCCACGCCTGATCCCCATCATGGCTCTCTGCTTGCTCACAGGTGTTGCTAGTGTCGTGGTCTCCTTCTTCCTCTCCATATACTACAATGTCATCAATGCTTGGAGCTTCTGGTACCTCTTTCACTCCTTCCAGGTGAGCTGACCCCTGACTAGAGCAGGAGCAAGAAAGGGGGAATGCAGAGCCACCTGGGGAGCTGGTGGAGGAGGGAGATACCAGCCTCTTGGAGCCAGCGGGTTGGGGAGTGGCTGGGAGAAGCCAAAAGCCCTAAGCCTGGATCTAGAACCCCTCTCATTGCAAACTAAACTGTAGTGTGTGCACATTTCTGGGGAGTAAGTCCATTGCTCTCTTGGAAGCTTTCAGAAGGATGTGCCTCCCAAATATGATAAGCCATTTCATAGCAGGCTCAGGAGAAAATAAATATACGGCAAGGACTGATAGGAGTGACTTCATCATCCCTGCAAATCTGCCGTGGCCATTCCTCCTCCTGTCCTGTCCCTATCTCCTCCTTACTGTCATGGTCCTTGTACTTCCAGGTTCATGGCTCCAGAATGAGTCCTCCTTTTCCCTGAAACCCCATTGTGTACCTAGAAAGAGCATTGTCACCCTTTAGCCCAAAAGGAGCAACTCTCAGAAACAAACCTTTATTATTCTCATCTTCATCATCATTATTTTATAAAAGGTTAAACTATATATCCCTTCTCCCCTTTCCCTCCTTTGTGGAGTTGTTAGTATTCACTATAGGGGCATGAAGGCCTCAGTCATTATCTGTGGGGGCCTCATGATATTCCTACCCACTCTGTGGCTCTTACAGTCTTTCCGAACCCTCTTACACAATGTTCCCTGAGCCATGGCAGGCCTGCAGTCTAATTTAGTGTTGAGTTTTCTGTCTGTTTTGATGGGTTTTGATTAGCCACATTCTCACCATCCTTGGTCGTTGAGCAGTGAGAGCAGTATTTGTGTTGCTGCTTCCTCTGCAGTGAGAGACAAACCTTTTAAATAGAGCATTATCCAAACCCCTGTTGTTAATGTTCACTGCAGAAAATCTGAAAGGGGCTAGAATTTTGTTGTTGTTGTTTCGAGATAGGGTCTCACTCTAGTCCAGGCTGATCTAGCACTCAGTCTGTAGTTCAAGGCTGGCCTCCAACTCACAGGGATCCTTCTACCTCTGCCTCCCAAGTGTTGGGATTAAAGACATGCTACCAGACAGAGAGGAGGGAAACGGGGACACGTTCATAATATTTGCTCATACAATGTATATAATTATTCGTAATAAAGATTTTTTAAAAAAGATATGCTACCATTCCTAGTGGAGCTGGAAATTGGGAAAGAGAAAACAAGAGATCCAGTTCCACACCAAGAGCTTATATGAAGATAAGGCATCCTCCTCTCTACTCATGCTCTATTCTCCCTATCCCCAGCCTTTTCACTCTCGGGGGGACATACTCCCCCTTTCCCTCACTCGCCTTTCAACAGCTGCCTCCGTCTCAGCCTCTTTCCAAAAGGGAAAAAGGAGGAGAACGAAGGGCACGTGAATATCCATTCTCTCCATCCTTCTCCCTTTCTCCTCTCCTTTGAGCCCTCTGCTGAGGTTACACAATAATAACACTAATTGTTGCAGGATGTCTTCACTTAAACTTGCTCTGGGCCAGGCATGTCCTCAGCTCATAGGCGTCTTCATCCATATGGTATCATAGCTGGGAGTCCATCCATAATCCAGAAGCTACAAGCCACTTACCAACTTTGAGACTCAGCCTCAGAAGGACCCTTCTCGGCAGGCACCTTCAGCCAAGCAGATGCAAGGACCTTATCTTCCTGCTGATGCAGACAAGCAGAGAGGACAACTAACTCAGTTGCTCCATTGAGCCAGCTGGACACACCCTAAGGCTTCTTCACAAAGGCTGCACGCTGACAGGAGCATTCAAAACCTTGATGCTAGAGCTGGAGAGATGGCTTAGTGGTTAAGATGCTTGCCTGCAAAACCTAATGGCTGGGTTTCATTCCCTAGTACCCGTGTAAAGCCAGATGCACAAGGTGGTGCATGTGTCTGGAGTTTGTTTGCAGTAGCTAGAGGCCCTGGCATGCCTATTCTCTGTATATCTGCCTGTTTCTTTTCCACTCTCTCTCATAAATAAATAAATTAAACTGATACCAGGCTGGGGAGATAGCTCAGTGGTTGAAGCACGTCCTTACAAAGCCTGCCAGCCCAGGTTTAATTTCCCAATATCCATGTAAAACCAGACACATAAAATGGCCTATGAGTCTGGAGTTCATTTGCAATGGCAAGAGGCCCTGGCATGTTCATACTCTCTCGCTCTAATAAATACATAAAAATATAGAAACTTAGGCTGTTGTTGTAGTCAGCTTTCTAGTTGCTGCACAGAAAGAACCCAAGCAAAAGCGGCTTGGGGAGGAATGGGTTTACTTGACTTACGGACTCGAGGGGAGACTCCATCTTGGCAGGGAAAATAATGACATGAGCAGAAGGGTGGACATCACCTCCGCCACAGCACTACAAACAGTGGCAGGAAGGTGTGCCAAACTGGACTGACACCATTGAGGCCCCTTTATTCCCAAGTGCCAGAGAGCCCAGTTCAAACCAGCTCGAGCAAAGGGTTTCACTGGCTCCATACAAAGTCCAGCGGTCTGACTGCTGAGCTCAGATACCGCTGATGTCCTGATCAGGGTGTCCTGATAGCTTGGGGAAGCTGGAAGTGAGCGAACTCTGTGACTGCTGGGCAAACAGTGGCTTTCTCTGGCTGGTCCTGAGAAGACCGGGGAGCCTTGAGCCATGGGGCAAGCCCCGGTCACCCTGGCTAAGGCTCCAGAGCCCGGCACTTGAGCTCCTGGACTGGCTCTGCAGAAGCGCTGGGCCAGAGTTCTGTTGCCATAGCTCAGCAGTCTTCACACATACCTGCAGAATTGCAGGAAGTAGAAATTCGCTTTGGTCAGCTTGATAGTACTGTATGGCAATGTCTGAGGCAGCTAACTCATCAAGGTTTGATAGCTCACAGTTTGCAGGGTTCAACGCCAAGATCAAATGACTCCACTGGTTTAGCGTCTAGCAAAGGTGAAGGCTGGGGGCACATCGGGTGGAGGTGCATGGGGGACGAAGGTCACTTATCTGACTGGAGTGGAGAGATGCACAAGATCCCACAAGCCCCTTGGAGACACGCCCACTGACCTCCTGAAGGCCCACAGCACCTTCCCATACGGCACCCTGGGGACCTTGGGGAGTACTCAGCACCCAAACAACACTAATCCTCCTCCACCCCTCCAGCCTCATCCAAGGCCCCTGAGGACCCAGCCTCCTCCTTTTCTAGGGGTCTCCTGTCAGAAGCCCCTCCCATCATCCCCCAACCCTTGGCCTCCTCTCACCTTCTGATGATGCTCATTTGATCCCAAAGGACCCCCTGCCGTGGTCTGTCTGCCCGCTGAATGACAACCTCACAGGCTACAATGAGGAGTGTGAGAAGGCTTCATCCACGCAGTATTTCTGGTACAGGAAAACACTCAACATCTCGCCGTCCATCCAGGAGAACGGGGGTGTGCAGTGGGAGCCGGCTCTGTGCCTCGTCCTGGCCTGGCTGATGGTGTATCTATGCATCCTGCGTGGCACCGCGTCTACTGGCAAGGTGGGTCAGGGTGGGTGGGCACCTGGGTGGGATAGCAGGGTCTTGGTTCAAGGCTTCCTGCAGTCCAGGGGGTGAAAGGCATAGATGTTATCACCAGCACAGTTCCATCCTAAGGTGAAGTACAAATGGCCAGAGATGCCTCAAGTTGTAACGGTAATTCTTGGAACGAGAATCCTCACTACAGAAAAGTGAGTTTCCATACTGTCCAGCCTGCCATCCACACCCCGAGCAGCTAGATGGCGACTTTCCCTTCTTTATAACTTTGACCCACTGTGCATCCCCCAAGATACCTTTGCCTGCTTTTCAAGTTTAGCTTAGTTACACAGAGAAGTTTAAACATCTGATGACCCATTCCCCCCCCAAAAAAAAATGCCAAAGCCATCATTCTGCCAGTTCCCAGTGTGCAGCCAGGTTTGAGGCCCTGTACAAAAAGTGCTTTGCTGTTGGGTTGGTTGAGCCTTGTAGCCCAGGCTGGCCTACACCTCACTGTATAGTCCATGCCTGCCTCAAACTCATGGTGATCCTTCTGCCTCAGCCTTCTGAGTGCCGAGATTATAGACCATGTGTGTTCCTGTAATACCCAGCTTAAGTCTTCCTGTCTGCTACACCCAAGGTTTACACTCCCAGGGCTGTTGGTTTCCATTACCCATACCTGTCAGGCTGCAGTACATGCTGGGCCCCCATCAGTCAAGCCCTCATAGCAAATCCCCACACTGTCTCATTCTTGCAACAGCCCTTCACAGTAGATACATGGTGATACCCTTGTACAGATAAAATAGGTAAGGTGACCTGCCCAAGGGCACAGCCAGGAAAAGTTGGACTGGCACTCAGCGTTACCCCAGGGACTTTCTATCATCTGGGCTTGGTAACTCACCCCATGAGTAGATCTCTGCACATCCTTTGTGACTGCATCACATCCAGCTCCTCTGCTGAGAGTCCTAAGCTCCCCCGACCCCCACCCCCATCTTCACCTTCCTCCACTTGAGTTGCCTCCATCAGTGCTGACATATTTTTCATGAGGCAGCAAGTCTAGAACAACCCATGGTATCCAGGTACTGCATTACAACCTCAGTATCATGCCTGATAAGACATTTTATGTCCCTTAGTAAGCCGCCTCCTTGCCGGAAAGCACCCTGCCCCACATCTGAGCAGAATACCCAGGGCACCCAGGTGCTGTTTCCTAGTTGAACTCAGACCTGAAGCATCTGCTCGTCTCACCCAGCTCACGTGAGATCCAGAGATCTGAGGGCAATGTCTGCCCTCTCCAGGCGATTTCTAACTGACATTTAACAGTGTCTGGATATGACCATTCATTAATCTTCACCATCTGTTTCCTCTGCTGAGGCCACAGCCGTCCCCCTGGCAGAGTGTCTCAGCATCTCCACGCAGGGGATCAGTCTTGCTAACTTCTGCCTTTGTTCCTTCTTTCCTCAGGGCATCTTTCACATTGGTCACACAGGGTTTCTCCTAATAGGTTAGGCTGGATGGATCACATGTAGCCATTCTGTCCACTTCAGAGAGAAGGGATACTTTAGTGTGACTCCAGAGGGCCTATGGAAAGCATGGTCCTCTGCGTGGGAGGATTAGGAGGAAAATTCTAGAGCTGGCCCTGTGTGTCCTCCAAGTGACTAGAGTTATGAACCTGGCTCCGCACTCTCCCACTGTCTCTCCCTGGAGTTCCTTCACTTCACTAGGGCTACAGGCTCTGACCTCCCCTGCCATACCTGGTGTGATAGCTTAAAAACTGTGGTGGGTTTATTATTTCCCTCAATTTACACAACCTCGGCTAAGACAAACACTCCACATTCTGCTCAGTGTCCCCAGGATAAAATGACACAGACAGCTTTAGAAATTCATAGAGAGATGGTGGCATACTTCAGAGGGAATAGAGGACTGAGCATAATTCAAGTGTATCAGGATCACTAGCCGTGCTTCTTACAGGTGAACTCAAAATAAGAACTTTCTACCAAAAATAACCATGCCAAAGCCGGGCGTGGTGGCGCACGCCTTTAATCCCAGCACTCGCACTCGGGAGGCAGAGGTAGGAGGATCGCCGTGAGTTCAAGGCCACCCTGAGACTACACAGTGAATTCCAGGTCAGCCTGGACTAGAGCGAGACCCTACCTCGAAAAACAAAACAAAATAATAATAATAATAAATAAATAAATAAAAAACCATGCCAAATAGTTCTTTGCTTTACCTATGAAGTTTAGACACACATAGAAAGTCATTCACAAAAATTGTATCCACGCTGGGTAGCCATGCACTTGAAAGTTTGTTTTGCGGCTTTGCGAAAGTCAAGATGACTCATCTGAGACACCCCTACACTCCTGCCAAAACTACCAAGAAAACCAACGAGAAAACATCTTTGAATTATACTGCAAGAAAAGGAAATGAAGATTAGCTCAACCAAATATTCTATTTATTTTAAGCCCAAAGAAGTGAGGCTTTTCGTCAGGGATGCCATAAAATTGCATTGGTGGATTTCCGACTGAATTTCTTGTGAGGACTTTGTTCCCTACACCGAAAATCACTGTTTTTCCATCAAAGAAAATGCCTGGACAAGCTTCCCTCAGATTCCAGTCCTGGAAAACCTGTCCTGTTTCAAAGCCACCAAATTCATTTGTTTTGTTTTCTTTTATGTTAAGTTTATTTTTACAAAACAAAAGGACAGTGGATATTAATGGTTTTGAGGATAGGGATGAGCCTACATACAGGTGGCATGGAGATTCCGGGTGATGGTCTGTTCTATGGACTGATTTGTGCTGGAACTATGCAGTTAGCATTGTGTGTTTCAAGTCTGGGCTTTATTATAAATGCAACTCTGTCTAAAATAGATGGGGGAATAGAGAGGCAGTGTGTGTTACTGGATGTAAATCACAACTTTCAAGACAGATCCTGAAAAGACAGGAAGCAAACATTCACCCTATGTAGAAAAAAACATATGGCTTTATGGTTCTCTCTTACAGACACTATAAATAATTAACAGAAACATACAAGTTTTTCTTTTTGAATGCTTAAACATAAATACATCTTCTTGAATTTATTTGACTTGGTGTTTTCTTCAGGGACGTGAAGTAATAATGTTTGGTGCTGCTGCTTTCAGGCTCGATCCGGGCTCCTGTGTGCTGGACACACGCTTGACACCGAGCCACCTCCACGGCCAGTGACGATCACTTGGGGATTTCATAAAATTCTCAGGCATTAGGCAGGATGGCAAAACACTCAAGGCCCTAAAACTGCTTCCATATAGCACTGTAACTGTAAAAGTATATGCATACCTTTAATAGAAAAGTATTTCTTTATAATGGAAACCTTTTGAACGGTCTAGCTTATTTTAAATACCAACAGTTGAGAAGAACCAATGCAGGACACACGCACGCGCACGGCTGGCCCTGAAGCGCTCTTTGCCTCTGCACACGGAGCACAGAGCCCCAAGTCCGTCTGTGCAGGGCTCGGTGGGACCTTGGCTGCCGCTTCCAGTCCTTTCCCTTGGTGGCACAGTCCCCAAAACATCCTCACTGGCTGACTTAAAGCACTTCTTTTTTAGAGTAGGACAGGCCTTAGGCGTGGTCAGTTTCTCCATCCTCGTCCTCTCTTCCTCCTCCTCCTCTTTAAGCATTTTCAGGTACTTACTAGCAAAAATCTTTAGTGATGTATCTGAGAGGAACTGAAGCGTTGCTGACTCCTCTGCTCTGCTGGCCAGGTCACTCGAGGTCAGTGCTCTCCTTGCCTTCCCACTGCCATGTCTGTAGGAGCAGGTGGCTAGATGCTGGACAAAGAGCTCCGTGGCCTTGACCGTGAGCACCAGCACCTCCTGCTTGATGCTGGCCACCTCAGGGGAGCTCTGCATGATGAGTCGGATGTGCCAGCCGCTGCTCCCGCACCTGCCCTTGCCCACGGCCACGACCACCGTCTTCCCGCTCCGGCGCCCCCCTGAATTCATTTCTCTTTTAGAGAAAACATAGATCTTCTTGTGCTTCCTGCCTGGCCTAGGCCACCTGGAACTCAGAGTTTTTTGACTCAAATTTGACTCAAAAACTAAGCAGAGACATGTTATGACATGTTATGTCAGCCGCCTCCAGTCCTATCTGGAGTAGAGGGGCTGGAGGGAGGGGGGAGGAAGATTCTGGATCCCTGTTGCCTTTTCACTGAAGAAGAGATTTCATGGTGGCAACAGCCATGGGCAGCCACGTCCCACAGTGCATTTCTCCAGACTAAACTTGGACACTGGGTCAATTCTTATTCCCGCTATCCGAAGCTGTGGGTGCAGACTGAGGACCCAGAAATCGAGGCGTTGCTGGGGCTGTGCAGGGCTTGCTGTGCCCACTTCTGCAGTAGGCTGATGTTGCCCCTTGGTGCCCACAGGTTGTCTACTTCACCGCACTGCTGCCCTACTGTGTGCTCATCATCTACCTGGTCCGTGGCCTCACGCTGCACGGAGCCACCAACGGCCTGGTGTACATGTTCACCCCCAAGGTACGGGCTGCAGGGGAGGGGCCCTGAGGGTGTCCCCCACTCAGCCAGCCTCTTCTGGGATCTTGGAAGGGAAGAGGAAGAAAGTAACCAGGGAGAATATGTGAACCCAGGGCTGTCGCAAGGGCTTCCCTGGGGGCCCGGACCACCTCTTCAGGCATGTCACGTCACCCACTTCTCTGTCTGTCCCGACCTCTGTAGTAGCTGAGCCGGCTGGTGAATCAGAAGTCCTGTGCGTTTTTGAACACTTGGCCCTATAGGAGTCAGTTGCACTCTCAATGTGCAAGGAACATGTGGATTGCCAAGTGGCTCGTCTGGGGAATAACTGGACAGAGGTCAGGGTCAGGAAGAACTTGACTCTAGCCCCAGGCTCCTTTGACTGCCTGTGTGCCGGAGGTGGTCCTCCCTCTCTGGGCCTCCCTTTCCTATGGCTGTCGAGTCTTGGCTGGGGCCCCAGGTTCCTGAGCCCTGTCTCTACTGGCCTTTCAGCTGGAGCAGCTGGCCAACCCCAAGGCCTGGATCAATGCAGCCACACAGATCTTCTTCTCTCTGGGCCTGGGATTTGGCAGCCTGATTGCGTTTGCCAGCTACAACGAGCCCTCAAACAACTGCCAGAAGCATGCCATCATCGTGTCCATCATCAACAGCTTCACCTCCATATTTGCCAGCATTGTGACCTTCTCCATCTATGGCTTTAAGGCCACCTTCAACTATGAAAACTGCCTAAGCAAGTGAGTCTAGGCTGTCCTCAGAGCCCTGGTCCTTAAGAGGGAAAGCAAGTCCCCAAAGCTCTGATCTGAAGGGGTGTCTAGGAAGAACTAGGTTCCCAGAAGTGGTGGACAAAAGACATCAGTTTTGGGGTCAACTCCCTTTGCTCACTAGGTAGAGTACCCACAAGCAGTGGTTTCCACATTAGGATTTGCAATAATTGTTCGTTAGTGAACATCAAAATAACTTAATTTGCCTATTGATATGAATTTAAATTTAAGTTATTAAAAGTTTACGTTCAATCAGTTCCTCGGTGACACTAGCCACAGTCAAGTCCTCCGTCACCACCTGTATTGTAGCCAGTGACAAAATGGCCAGCAAGTACAAAACAGTCCCACCGTCTCACCCAGTTCCATCAGACATCACCGCCCAGGTGTCAAACCGCCTCTGTGGTCAGATGCTTTCTGGCATCGTCCCTGCTCGGTTCTGAGGCTTCTTCAATGCCACCCAATGTTGTCCTTCCTTTAGAAGGGTCACCAGTCCCCAGAGCCCTTCTCCTCCCCGAGGCAGGAGGAACAAGGCTGCCAAGAGGACAGCCTGGCTCCCAAGCTTCTCTCTAGTCCTGAAGGTCAAGCTGATGGTCTGCTCTGCAGGGTGATTCTACTGCTGACCAATTCTTTTGACCTTGAAGATGGCTTTTTGACAGCCAGCAACCTGGAGCAGACGAAGGACTACCTGGCATCCACCTACCCGAGCAAGTACAGTGAGGTGTTCCCACACATTCAAAACTGCAGCTTGGAATCGGAGCTGAACACGGTAAGGGGCTCAGGTGGGTGGGACCAGCCTCTCCTCCCACTTCTGAGGGATCCTTGAGAATGTCGCGCAGCTGTGGAGATCAGGAAACTGGATTCCTGGTCTACCAAGGTCTGCTAAAATCCTCCTCCTGGAGTCCTTCCTTCCCTTTTGAAGTTGAGGTAACAAAGAGAAAGCAGGGGATAATGCCCTGCACACCCATACATCTGCCTTTCAAATGAACACTGCAAATCTTTTGTCATTTACAGTTCAGATTTCTTAGTGTAAAATAAAAAAATTTTCAGGAACATATTTAAAGTTCTGGGGAGATGGTCTTTAGGCACTTGCTTGCAAAGCCTATCTGCCTGCATTTGATTCCCCAGAAGCTACATAAAGCCAGATGCACAAAGTGGTGCATGCATCTGGAGTTCCCTTGCAGCATCAAGAGGCCCTGGTACACTTGTTTTCTCTCTCTTCTCTCTCTCTGTCTCTGTCTCTGTCTCTCTGTCTCTGTCTCTCTGTCTCTCTGTCTCTCTGTCTCTGTCTCTCTGTCTCTGTCTCTCTCTCTCCCGAAAAAAAAAAAAAACCCTTTTTAGTGATCTCAACATTTCCCTACTCACTGGAGACAATAGCCTTCATTTCTACATTTTTTTCTTGGCAGGGTCTCACTTTAGCCAAGGCTAACCTGGAACTCAGTCTGTAGTCCCAAACTGGCCTCGAACTCATAGCAATCCTCCTTTCTGCTTCCTGGGTACTGGGATTAAAGGCATGTGCCACCACACCCAACTAGCCACATGTGTTTTGACAAAGGCGCTAAGAATATACAATGGTAAAAAACAATCTTAAGTAAGTGATGCTGGAAAACTGAATAGTATGCAGAAGAATGGAGCTAGATCCCCATCTCTTACCCTAGGCAAAAGTCAGTTCAGGCTGGAAGGAAGACTCTGTGGTTAAAAGGCACTTGCTTGCAAAGTCTGATGATTCAGTTTTGATTCCAATACCCACATGAAGCCAGATGCACAAAGTGATGCATGCATCTGAGGTTGTTTGCAGTGGCAGGAGGCTCTGGCACTGCAAACAACCTCACTTCCCTTTCCCTCTCCCTCTCTGTTTGCAAATTGTGTGTGTGTGTGTGTGTGTGTGTGTGTGTTTAAAATGTTTTTTTTAAAGTCAGTTCAAAATGGATCAAAGATTTAAATGTAAGATTTGAAATTATGAAACAACTAAGAGAAAATGTAAGGAAACAAAGAGATTAGATTAGGTAAAGATATATGGTTTATATATATGGTGTGTGTGTGTGTGTGTGTGTGTGTGTGTGTGTGTTTTAGGTAGGGTCTCATATAGCCTAGGCTGACCTGGCACTCACTCTGTAGTTCCAGGCTGGGCTTGAACTCCTGGCAATCCTCCTACCCCTGCCTCCCAAGTTCTGTCATTAAAGGTGTGCACCACCATGCCCAGCTAGGGTGAAGATATTTTGATAAGTCCCAAAAGGTACTAGCAACAAAAGTCAAAATAGACAAGTGGGATTACATCAAAGAATTTTCTTCATAGTAAAGGAAATTGTCAATAGAGTGAAAAAAAACAGCCAGCATAATGGAAGAGAGAGAGAGAGAGAGAGAGAGAGAGAGAGAGAGAGAGAGAGAGAGAGAGAGAGAGAGAGAATGGGCACACCAGGGTCTTTAGCTGCTACAATCAAACTCCAAAATACATGTGCCACTTTGTGCATCTGGCTTTACATGGATACTGGGGAACTGAACCCAGGTCGTTAGGCTTTGCGAGCAAGTACAATCTCTCCAGCCCCTATTTCTCAAACTACAAAATTCTACCTTTTGCCCCGTTGGCTGTTATCTTTTCACCCTGGGCAGGCTGTCCAGGGCACAGGCCTGGCCTTCATCATCTACACGGAGGCCATTAAAAACATGGAGGTGTCCCAGCTGTGGTCGGTGCTCTACTTCTTCATGCTGCTGACGCTGGGAATTGGGAGCATGCTTGGAAACACGATGGCCATCCTCACCCCCCTGACTGACAGCAAGGTCATTTCCAGCCGCCTGCCCAAGGAGGCCATCTCAGGTCAGAGGGACACCAGGGAGGTGGCAGGGCAGGGCGGGGTGGGGACATGTAAGACACTGAGTTTCCCCAGGAGGTCTGGGCTTCCCAAGTCCAATTCCAGAACTTGGCCCAAGAGCTCACCACATCACCAGGAAATGAATGAAGCAGCCACCCCAACTCCCCAGCCTGGCATGCCGAGCTCTCCAGGCTTTGAGAGCCCAAGTTTGTCTTTGTTTTAATTGAAGCATAACAGTCACAAGCTGTCCATTTCCTAAGGTCATTAACATAAGCATCCTCCCAAGTAATTAAGACCTAAATCAGTATCTTTTCTCTCACCCTAAGAAGCTTCTCCTAACCCTCTCCAGGTAATTCCCAAACAGATCACTCCCATTCTGGCTTCTGATGCTATTAGGTGGGGTTTTTTTCCTTTGGGGGCTCTGTTCTTTTTTGTATTCATGTGTATGTGTGGGTGCATGTGTGTAGGTGGGTGTATGAATGCATGTGTGCTTATGTGTGTGGAGGCCAGAGGAAAACTAGGGAATAATCCTTCCCATGAACACTATCCACCTCCTTTGAGACAAGCTTTCTCATTGGCCCAGAGCTCACCAATTAGGCTAGACTGGCCCGCAGTGAGTAGCAGGGGTCCTCCTCTCTCCACCTCCCCAGAACTGGGGTTGTAGTGTGAGTTCCCAGCATTTTCTATAGGTACTAGTGGTCAACGTAGATCCTCCTTTTACCTACTGAGCCGTCTCCCCAGTCCCTTCTACTCTGTTGAATTTCATTGATTAAGGCATTCAAGACACAGTCTGGATCTGTTATCCTCACTCAAAATCTATCTACGAGCTCTACCATGTTGCTGCCAGCAGCATTGTCAATCTCTGTTCCTGCCCAACACGCCTCCATAAGAGCACGTACTATAGTGCCTTCATTCATTTTGCTTGGCCCTTAGGTTGTTAGTGGAGGAAGCTGTCTCTCCAGTGATGTCTCCTCTGGTTTAGCTGTACCATCCCAATCAGCCAGAGTCATGAGGCCCCTTTAGCCAGCCACCTATGCCTCTGATGGCTCCACCACTCAACATCTGGAATGGATCTGATCGGGTTTCACCCTGCCTCTTCATACCCTCACCTCCCAATAGGAGGCACCCATTTCCTCAGGGCCTCCGAGCGCTGAGCATCCTCCCTAAGATGGGGGTCTCTGAAGCCCACATTATATGTGCACACAACTCCTGAAATTCTCTCTTGTGGAGTGTCCCTCTCAGAATGGCACTATGGTGGGGCAGTGGAAAGGAAAGCTGAGAGCTTAGGATTTAAACACATCATGGAGAGTCTTAGGGAGGCAGCATAAGCGACAGGAACAAGAGCCCAAGCTCTGATGGCTAAAGGCCAGAAACTGAATCCTGACTCTTGTCACATCTGCCCTATGGGATAGGGGCAAGGGGTTGTTTGATATCACTAAGCCTAGGTTTCCCATTACAAAAGGGACTTTGGTTGCAGACTTGGAGGCGTAGGGATCCTGCAAAGCCAGTTCCTAACACATAGTAGGACTTGTATAAGCAGCGGTCTCTTTCCACCCAGCCCTCATCTGGTAGGACGTCCTGATGGGACATCCCACATCACATTCAGGCCTCTCCCATGTTCCGCACCCACGTCTCTGGGGCTGAGTTGTTGGGATCCTCAGTATTCCCAATATCCACAGCCTTGGTGAAGTCACCAAAGAACATGGCTCACCACTGCTGCTTCTGCACTGAGCTGCCATCCCCTGGAGGGCGAATCCTCCATCTCATGTAGGTGAACCCCCTGCCAAGGGGGCAAAGCTGCTGCTACCATAGCACGAGGGTCAGGTGGGCAGAGGCTGGGCATGAGCCGTCCATGGTCTTGTGCTCCAGGGCTGGTGTGTCTCGTCAGCTGTGCCATCGGCATGGTGTTCACCATGGAGGCCGGGAACTACTGGTTTGACATCTTCAACGACTACACAGCTACGCTGTCCCTGCTGCTCATTGTGCTGGTGGAGATCATCGCCGTGTGCTACGTGTACGGGCTGAGGAGGTGAGGAGGCCACAGCCTGCCCGCCACGGGGGCAGATCAGACACAGGGCCATGCGCATAAGAAAACTGCCCCTCCTCACTGGGCATTCTTACTCTAGAGTTTACTTGACACCAACAGCTTCTTTCCACTGCCTGCATTTTCACCTGTGGGTCCTGCTGCATGGCCTTCCTGGCAGAGACCCAGGCCTCCAAGCCACAGATTCCCTGATCAGCCTCCAGCCTCAGAACCAGAGCCCAGATTCAGAAGGTTTGGCCAGTGGAATAGTCAGATCTCAACCCTGGCTCCTGGCCAGCACTAGGAAGTGTTCAGTCTCCCCAGATGATGGAACAGAACCTTGGCCTAGAGCAATGTTCAAGTCCAAGTGTAACAGCACCAGGAAGGGTGTGGTGGAAACAGGAACCTTTGCCCTCCAAAGGTTCTGGTTAAGGATGTCTGGAGACAGGTCTAAGAGTTCCTATTTCTAGGACATTCCCAGGTTTTCTAGGGCCCACACTTTGAGG
>PVHP010022193.1:0-16245 GCA_004024765.1 Zapus hudsonius
TTCCCCTTGCCAGAGTTTGGCACACCTTCCTGCCGCTGTTTGCAGTGCTGTGGCAGAGGTGATGTCCAGCCCTCTGCTCATGCCATCGTTTTCCCTGCCAGAATGGAGTCTCCCCTTGAGTCCGTAAGCCAAATAAACCCATTCCTCTACAAGCCGCTTTTGTTTGGGTTCTTTCTGGGCAGCAACTAGAAAGCTGACTACAACAGTGACCCTCTCAGTAGGGGGCAGGATCTAAGGAGGCACAGAGGAGCTAGAAACAGACAGGAAGGAAATTCGACAGACTCAGGAAGTCAACAAGTCTGGGACAGGGTTGAAAAACCCCACCCTAAGGCTATATAAAGGGGAAGGAAAACCTCTCTCATCCCTCCCCTGCCTGCTTGCTGTGTGTTTGGTGCTGATGATGGGTTTCTCTGTTTGAACCTGTGAAAAGGAGCCAACTTCTTTTACCATCATGGAACTTCCCCTGGATCTGTAACTTCAATAAATCCTTTCTTCCCTTAACTGTACCTGGTTTGGAGGATTATCCCAGCAGCATGCACTACAACAGTGATTGTCTGGACTCCTAGGTGAATGTCAAAGATTTTCAAATCTCCCTCTGGATTTTTCATTCTGGAGATTTATCCTTGATGTTTCTGTCTACTTTTCTGAATGGAAAGTTTTCACCTGAGGCATAAAGTCAAACAACCGCCAATGATTATCTCAACCAACAACTGAATGCAGAAGCTTCTCCTACTGAGCCAATACTGAATTCTGAAAAAAATGAAAATGTCCATCAGTGTTCTTCCTGCCTTATTAGAGAAGGTTTTTGTAGGGCCTTTCTCCATCATCCCATTTTAGAGGTTTACTTGGTGACTACTGTAGCAAATCAAAGATGATAGCAATGATACTACATGCCTTCTAAGGTCAGGTCATAAAAGATAACCCAGGACCTGATGAACTCCTCCTCTTAACATTTCATCATTAAAAACAAAACAAACAAACAAACACATATAAGAAATGCTTCCAGGAATCCAAGGACACCTGGAGAAATTGTTTTGTTTTTTTAAATACAAACATACATACATACACAGATAATACATACATACATACATACATACATACATACATACATACATACATACTAACTACAATATTTTAGCATTGCTAGGCATGACATCCAGGGCCTGGTGCATGTCCTTTATTAAAGCACTAGTCTTTATATCTGTCCCCATGAAATTCAATGTAGAAAATCTGACTCAGAGATCCAGGTAAGATCCCAGAAAAGAGCTAGGAGCAGCTGTAAGCATGTGTTTGAAAGAGAATCATGGAAGTGATTTTCAGTCATCATGTGACAAACTGCATGGAAAACAGTAAAGATAGTTGGACCTCAGCAGCTGCCAGGAAAGTCAGTAAATAGTAATAATTATCATGTGCCAGACTGATACATAATAGATTACTGTTACATAATAATAGATTATTGTGTACTAGGCACAGGGCTTATAGGTGTTTATATAATCAAACTTTTTGCAGTCTTAGCTTAGAGATCCACTTGTGAAAAATGATGAAAAGGCCTTGAGGGTTGATGGAATTCTGAATGGAATAGACAAGTTGTTTGTGGGTACTTAAAAATGAGAAAAGATTATTCCAATTTAAAGGAAACCATTCATGTATGTAGTGGATGCAAGTTAAATAAAACTGTTGTCTGAGTTAGCATGGAAATAGACGATCTGTTTAATGAAGTAGACTTCAAGCTAAAGGGATTTCAAGCAAAGTGGTAGAAATGCCACCTGGGTTCTTCTATTTGCCTTTATCAAAATGAAAAGAAGAAGAAGAATATGATGATGATGATCACCACCACAAATGAATTCCACACACAGGCCTCTCTTCTGGCTGCCTGGCTTTACATGGGTACTGCAGAATCAAATCCGGACCTTTGAGATTTATAAGCAAGCACCTTTTACCACTGAGAAATCTCTCCAGGCCCCTTATATTATAATTTATTAAACACAAAATTCAATTAATGGAGAGTTAGTTTAATTAATGTATTGTTTGAACTCACTAGAAGAAAACTTTTAACTTTCTGACTAACAAGACCTGAGTATGACACAGATTAGGACACTGGATTTTGAGAGAGGATTTTTAGCAGTGGAAATAGGCATTTCTGTCTAAGAAAAGTAATCTGCTTTGTAATTTTACCTAATTCTGTAAAGACTCCATTGCCAACTCACCCTACCAAACCGCACTCAAAAGTTATAGGAGATGTAGACAGTCACCTCTCATGAGAAGTGGTGACACTGGGAGTTTCTAGCTCAGTCATCTCAAGGAGACATTATATAAAGAGGCATCAACTGTTACCTGTTTCATAAGGATTATCCATTAACATCTGAGATAACTGCCCAAAGCAATCTGAAACTCCTTGGAATAATTCATACATGAAAGAGAAACTACTGTCTCAATCTACCAATCTTCAAGGTATATATGATATTATTGACACTGAGTTGTGAGGCAGAAAAACAAACAACTATATCTTATCAATTCCAGTTTCAAATGATCTTACTAGAGGAAATACCAATTGAGTTTATATACTACCAACAAAGATATTTCAAAGTAGTGGTCAAATAAACAGAATATAAAAAATGTGAATATAAAACATAGGAAGAAGAAAGAATACAAGAGTTGATCAAACATTATCTTTTTAAATATTTTATTCATTTGCAAGTGGAGAAAGAGTTATAGAGAGAATGGGTGCACCAGGGTCTCTTGCCACTATAAGCAAACTCCAGACTCATGAGGCACTTTGTTCATCTGGTACCAGGGAATCAAACCCAGGCAATCTTTGCAGCCCATAAAGCATCATGCTAAATCTGTATCATGTAAAGTACTGCTAACTTTCTGGTTTCAATAAATTTTTCTTTTCTCACTATAAATAGTTATTTTCTATGCATCTAACTTGGTATTTCTAATTGGTTTCCTTTTTATTTTATTCATTTTAAAAAGTTATTCAGAGAGTGATAGAGAGAAGAGACACAGAAAAATAGAATGGACATGCCATGGCCTCCAGCCACTGTAAATGAATTCTAGATACATGCACTGCTTTATGCTTCTGGCTTTAAATAGGTACTGGGGAATTGAACTCAGATTGTTAGGCTTTGCCAGCAAGCACCTAAACCACTGAACTATGTCTCCAGCCCTTAAAGCAACTCAGAATGTCACTTTTATAATCTACTCACTTTTAGCAAGCTCGACAAATGATTCACAATTCAGCTCAAAAATAGCCTAATGCTCTGCTGTCAAGTGAAATCTCTTCCTATTTATTAAGCCTAGAAAAGTAAAATTTGAAGGATAATACTTTTTTGGAAAAGTATTAACCAATGAGCTGAAGTCATTTTGTTGTTGTTGTTGTTTGTTTATTACTTTGTTTGATTGATTTACAGGTTTTACACAATCCACTATTTACCCATTTTATTTCTGAGTCATTTAATGTTCTTGATATTACATATATACTCTATAAAGCAGGCTAATAACCATCTTTGTATGTCTTTTAAAATAATTATTTTATAGTCAAGTGTTGTTTACTAAATATTTTTTATAGTTCAAAGATGCCTATTCCTGAACCTAACTTCACTTTTAATTTATATGTATATAGTGTGACTTGATGACAAAATTCAACAGAATTATTCTTAAAATTTGCTCAATTTCATGAAATAAATTGGTAATTATATTGAACTAAATATATATTCAAATGAATGCAATATCCATGAGATATACAATATACAATATTCCTAACACAAAGGAAGTTACATGGTTTAACATGTAAAATGATGAAGCAAAATTTAGGGATATGGTTTGCTCCTGAATCTTGGAATTTTCTTTAGAACCAGATTTTATAAATAACACTATATTTTTTTTTCAAGGAGAAAAATATCTTCCAGGTCTTGTTGGAAATTTTACTGAGGCCTTTACTATCTGATACAGAACTAGAATTCTTTCTTCTTTGAAATCAAGATCATTTCCAAAATTTGTCAGAGCACACACTTATCTTTCTCTATTTCATCCATGCTGCTGCCAATATCAGAATTCAGTTTTTTATATGTTGCTGTCTAGCACTGTTTGTGGCTAATCAACATGTGTTGTTTCAGTGACCGATGAGAAACCTCATTCTTAAATTTTTACTTCATCACATATAGAGGCCCTTATTTATGATCACTTATCTACTGTGTATAGACCTCAAGTCAAATCCAGATATAAGTTTGAGCTTCTTTTGTGGTAACTCTCTGGCACTGGCTCTTGAATATACACATCAGGCAATGATGATGTAATACATGTGACCAGGAAGGAAATCTACCTGTACATGGATATTGGATTTAGCATAGGAAGACTGTATTTTGCCATCACTAAAATAATATAAAAATACACTTGCAGAAAGACTGAAATAAATCAAAGTGCAAGTAATAAAATGATGCAAATAAAATTATTGCAAAATGCTGTATCACAATGCTCTAACAATTACTTCTATATTTTATACATCTGCACACATGCTAATATTTCAGTAAATACATATTAGGAGTTGAAGCAGTCAAATATGATTTAAAGTAATCTTTGCTTACCAAAGCAAGTTTCTATGTGTATAAGCAAGAGTTCCATATTCATTGTAGTGCCTCACCACTACATAGATTTCACTAGATTCTTAAGGATATGGAGGTAAATTGCAGTCATAGCCAGCTATACAGTTAGAAGTTACAGTCCCCAAGACTGATACCAAGTAAAAATTTGAGGATCCTGAAAAGATTATCATATTTGATAATTTTTATTGGCTCACAAAGCATATGGACATCTATAGGTGTACTGTAATGGGTTATTGCAGATGAAGGAAAATGTTCAAAGTGCCCCAGAGAAACACAAATGGGTGATTCAAGAAGGGCTAAACATGGAGCTTCCATTGCTTTCCCTATTGTATTAGCATGTATTTCTCTTCCAGCGCAGTTTGTAACCATATTCAAGAAACTTTGCCAACCAGAAAAAAAAAACACATGCTTATAGGTTTTGTTGGGCCCTTATGCAAACATGGTTAACTGATTACCTGTGGATGTGGTGTAAGTTTCTACTGTGACTGAAGACCTACACTGTTGGTTTCTCTGCCATGGTCAACCCCACCCTGAATCATGTTGTTACACTATTCAATACAACTGAAAGCCCTAGGCAGAATGACTAGAGATTATTTTTGAGATGCACGGAGAAGAAGCCACCAGTGTCTCAGTTTATTCTACTGTAACTAAGTACCTCAGACTGGATGGTTTATAAACTACAGAAGTTTATTTCCCACTGCTCTGGGTGAAGGGGCTGAAAGAAACTGTTCTGGTATTTGTATGATTGGCATCTGGTTAGGGTCCACTCACTGCTGAAGACTGTCAATTTTCCTGTCTGCATGGCAGAAAAATGGCTAGTGAACTCTGAAATAACTTTTACAAGTTGACAGATCCACCCACAAGGGTTCCACTCTCAACCAATTATCTTTGAAAATCCCTGCAATCTAATATCATTATTTTAGGGTTAGGTTTTGAACATGAGTTTTGAGAGCACACAAACATTCAAGCTATAGCAGGTGAAGCACAACTTTCTTTAATTTTTAAAAAATTAAGCCTTCTATCATTTGGAATTAAACAACCTTTAAATGTTTGATTTCTCAATTTCACAAAACAATAGACTTAGTCAATGAATAAAATAGTTGCACATTACACATTTTGCTTCAAGAATTGTTGTTAACCCCCAAACTAAAAGCAACTTTGGTGTTGGAGCAATGATAACAATACTCCCATCATTATGTTTTTTACGTGAACGGACATAAATTTTAATCTATTGTATAGGAAACTCAAGCATTCATTATGTGAGTCACTCAATGCCCAAACCTACGTAACTATTACTTAAAGCTTCAAATTGGATCAAGTCTTTTTTAAAGAAAAGAGCTTTCAAATATAGTTGTAAATTTTTGTGTGAATGTAAGTCATCTTTATTATATATCATTTCATTTTAAAGCATATTGAATATCTGTAATCATGAAACCATATAAAATTATAACCATGTAAAAGCAGTTAATAGTTTTACATTTTATTAGGTATGCAACACCCTAAAATATATTAAAAATAGACAAGGGATGGCTGAGTGATAGCACAGTGATAGACCACCTCCCCAGTATGTGCAAGGTTCTTGTACAAGGCATGGCAAAAAATAAATTACAAGGGAAGAATCAACCAAGTGAAAATGACTTGTGCTACCACTATCTTATTAAATATTAACAACTTTCTTTCCCAGCTTTTTTTTTTTTTTTGAAGAACGTTCAAAATTACTCATGGTAGAGAAATTTATCCCATGTCACCAAAGTAGTACAAAGTTCTTATATACTAAAAAAAAAGGAAGAAGAAGAAGAAGAAGAAGAAGAAGAAGAAGAAGAAGAAGAAGAAGAAGAAGAAGAAAGAAGAAGACAGAAAGCAAGCAAGCAAGAAAGAAAGAAGAACGAAAGAAAGGGGATGAGGGAGGGAGGGAGGGAGGGAGAGAGGGAGAGAGGGAGAGAGGGAGGGAGGAAGGAAAGGAGGAAGAAGGAAGAAAGGAAGGAAGGGAGAAATGACTAAAGGGAGGATAACTGAAATGTAAAAAATATCAGTTTGAAAAAAAAAAAAAGATACAGTATGTCCCTGGGACCAAACCGTTAAAATTACTCAATGATTTTTCTGTTCAGAAAATGTGCATTTGTCAAATAGAGAAGGAAAGATTTGTGAATCAGGTGCAGAAGAGACAGGCAGCATGACCACCCATTAGCCCAACAATAGGCACAATTGAATGACTTTGAAGAAAGGCCAATCATAACTGTGGCTCTTTTACATTCACTGCTCTACTCTAGGAATGTGTAGTCAAATTACTCATCAAGGTTCTCAAAAACATTGAATTCACAGCTCCCAGAAACAAGGTACTAAGAAATGCAGATGAAAATGATAGGTCGTCATCAGTGGAGCCTTCGCACCTCACTGAGAGCCCACGAGGGAACATGATCTCTGAATCATGGTATATTGTCAAACACCAAATGATGGGACGCTGTATCATTATATGAGTGATCAACAATGCAGAAGCTCCCTGTAGCAGGAGAGGGTATCCAGGGGAGGGTATCCAGGGTGTATGCATTCATTAAAGCTTCCAGTGCATATTCTTTTGTGAGAATACAGTCAGGCCCTTTGTGAAATATTTGAAATGTGGAAGAGAGAAAGAGAGGCAAAGAGAGAGGGAGGGATAGAGGGAGGGAGAGACAGAGGAAAGAAATCAAAATCAGAAAGCACTGCATTGAAATGTGTTTTCAACTTTCACTACATTTTAACCACTGTCTAGTGTAGACACCAAGAACTCACATACGGCTTGAAGCACTGCAGTAAATCCATGAAGAACACTGCATGCCTTTTACATGGGGCTGTGCAACAGAGTTAAGGTCAAACATGTGTGCCGCCTGCATTCCAAGGACTCCTAGAAAGAGACCTAGCCCTGCCTATCCCTAAACATATCATTCAGGGTGTATGCTATTAGCCTTAGCCACACTGACCTTGGCTCATGTGAGCACACTGAGTTCTTTTCCCCAGGTTTGTGTTCACATTGTTCTTTTAAAATGTGGGTGGAGTATTGCTAGTTCCTAAGTCAGCAAATGACAAATCAGGGCTGTTCCTCCTCATCCCTAAACCTCCACAATGAGCATCAACACAATAGTTACACTCTGTAGTGTGTATTCACTGGGTTCTGGGTTCCACAACTTGCCAAGTTACAAAACTAAACCAGATAGTCCAAAGTCCCTGTTCGTAATCATCTCATGTGGTTGTATCACCTAATTCTACACCCTCAACTCCACATTTATGTGCTCTTTATTCTGTATCCAAGATCTATTTTCATGCCTTAGGGATTCTGTTGTCTAAACTTTTATCAAGATAAAAAATTTGCAAATAAAAAAATCCAGTGTTCCCTGTGCACCATCAACCTTTCACATACTTCAAGCTGCTTCAACAAGGCCATGTTTCATGTCTTTATTTTTCAGTGTTTGCTCAGCACAATGGACAATGTGCAAATAGGGGGTTAATAAGAGAACATTCAGGTTTCTGGAATTAGGAATATTTAAGACATTTAAATACAATGACTGGATTTATACATTTCTCACAGCCCTTCCTCTAACATCTGTACTGGTAAGAAGGCAGTAGAGAGGGGAGAGGCTGGCCTTTCCTGTCTCTCCTATCTTCTGGCCCTGTCCTACAACAGCAAAGGGCCTCATGCATGAGTGTTCTGAGCAGCCAAATCTCCTGGTTTCCCTGGGACCGACAGATTGCCAAAGCCTCAGTGCTACTGAGCGCTACTGAGCACTAATGGCACTCAGTACTCAAATGCTAAAGTTGGCACAAGCCAGGTAAATCAGGATTGATAATCCTCTGGATTTTAGATAATGCTTATGCAAACAGTCCCTGTTAGTGACACAGCATCTACTGGTCAGAAAACTCTAGACATTTGGAAACAAAGCATGGTCTCCACAGGTTGAAGGGCATGATGGCATATAAACTCCAACTGGTCATTGTCCTTTCACCTCATATAATCATTTCCCCCCTGGCATTATTGTGATTCTGGCACAAAGTTCAAATTCCTACAATAAATCACACACAAGTTATCATTTCCTTTTTGCAGTATTGCAAAGTACACCTTCCTGATCTTACACTGAGTTTTTGTTTGGCCATGTCTATTAACTGTACTATAATCAGGGTGACAACATTTGTATAAAGCTTTGTGATATCCTTCCATAGACCAGGATCACTAACTTGGTAAAATGATCTTGGTGTGATTCGCAAGGCTCCTCTCACACATACACATACTTTGTGACATATTATTACGCCACTCTACCGCAACAGTTCTTCTGGCCCTACTTTAACTGTCTCATGCTGGGTGCCTTGGACACGAGAGGCCTCATGCCACACAGTCACTATCTAAAATCACATTTTCAATAGTCTTTCCTGGCCATTCTTCAATCTCCATCAAACCATCATCCCAGGATCTCAGGAATTCTTTTCAAGAGCATTTTGTAGTCTATTAAATGATATTATGCCATCTAATCCTCTACTCAACTTGTAAATCCATGGTATGATTATCTCCATCTTCATAAAGATAATAAAGAGACAGGATTTGAGAAAAGGGGGAAGAAAGCTTGAATATGGGGAAACTATATGTACATTGAGAGTTTGAATTTTTCTATCAAAAATGGATATATCACAAAACTTTGACAAGTGTCATTTTGTCAGGACTATTTCTCTTATAGGATTAAGAGAAAGGATTATTAGAGTAAATTCATATTGGGAGGACTTTGCTCATGATTTAATGGATTTGTGAAGTAACACAATGTTAACAGAACTGGTGAAATGCAAACATTGTTTATGAACTATAAAGTCTCCTTTATTTGTTATATTCTGATCCAACTCCTAACAGCTTTACAAGAATCTAATATCAGAAAACAAAAAAAAAAGTTAAACTCGTCCTGAGGTGAAGAGATTACTCAAACAAATATTCTTTATATAATTAGTAGCAGCTTTAACATTGGAAAATGCGAACAGCCCTAAGTTACAAAATTCAGGTGCAAATCATTTTTTTTTTTTGTGAATAAAAACCACCCCTCAGGCACCAGGCTTCACGTCTGTGAGACAATGATCACGCAACAGGCACGCTCATCATGGTTTTCTGAGCATTGTGAGAGCGCTCAGACCAAGCCACCTACAAGGACAACGCAGGGAAGCGGAACGATTTCTCTTCCCTGAGTAAAAGAACTGAAGTCTCAATATCCAGAAGGTTCCACAGCAGCTCAAGCCACACTGGCCCCACCCACACCTTCCACAGCCTGGTCTGCGCAGGCGCAGAGAAGGGGGTCGGCCTTTCTTCCCTTCTTCCAGTGAACTCTATGGTCGCGGGCAGGCGGCTGCGCAGGCGCAGAGAAGCTAAGTCCGCCTCTCTTCCCGTCTTCCGGTGAACTCTAGGGTCGTGGCGCTGGGGGGGGGGCGCTGGGCAACGGACGCTGGCGTGGAGCCGCCATGGGACGTCGGCCGGCTCGCTGCTACCGCTACTGTAAGAACAAGCCGTACCCCAAGTCGCGCTTCTGCCGAGGCGTCCCTGACGCCAAGATCCGCATCTTCGACCTGGGCCGGAAGAAGGCCAAGGTGGACGAGTTCCCGCTGTGCGGCCACATGGTGTCGGACGAGTACGAGCAGCTGTCGTCCGAGGCGCTGGAGGCCGCCCGCATCTGCGCCAACAAGTTCATGGTCAAGAGCTGCGGCAAGGACGGCTTCCACATCCGGGTCCGCCTGCACCCCTTCCACGTGATCCGCATCAACAAGATGCTGTCGTGCGCGGGCGCCGACCGCCTGCAGACGGGCATGCGCGGCGCCTTCGGGAAGCCGCAGGGCACGGTGGCGCGCGTGCGCATCGGCCAGGTGATCATGTCCATCCGCACCAAGGCGCAGCACCGCGAGCACGTGGTGGAGGCCCTGCGCCGGGCCAAGTTCAAGTTCCCGGGCCGCCAGAAGATCCACATCTCCAAGAAGTGGGGCTTCACGCAGCTGGACGCGCGCGAGCTGGAGGCCCAGGTGGCCGCCAAGCGCCTGGTGCCCGATGGCTGCGGAGTCAAGTACATCCCCGAGCACGGGCCGCTGCAGCGCTGGCGGGCACTGCACGCCTGAAACGGGAAAATAAATAAGTCCAAAGTTAATTAGGCTTTGTTAGAACCTAGGATGTTAGAGGAAAGGAACGCGTTCATGGGAAACGGAGACTTTTATAGAAAAAGGCATTGTTGAACTCTGGGGTTTTACTGAAATATGTCAAACGTTTGCTAACATGGTAAAGTGTGCTGTCGTCTCTTGTCTTGGGATGAGGAGATGAGAAAATCTCATTGGTTATAGAAACCTGGTAGAAGTGGAAATTCTATGTCAGCTGGAGCCTCAGACAATCTCAGAGTGTGGTTTTATTTTTCCTGTTCGTTTCTGAGTCTTCTTTAGAGTTCCCTACAACCTCTGGTTATCGGTCTTAGAACAAGCAGGTGCTGGGAAAGGATTTTTCCAGATGATCACACTCAGGAGACGACTGTCCAATCCTGTCTTCATCACACACGGGTCCCAGGTGCCAGTGTTTGGGGCCCGGCAGCAACAAGGGAGGCAAGGAGAGGACCCTCCATCAGCTCCCTGTGCTCCAAGGTGCCCCGGAGAGTTCCCCGTCTGTAGTTGTTTGCCCTCCATGAGAGCTGGGTTGATCATGAGGGTGGTTTTTGTTTCATTTTAGAAAACACGTTGCTGGGTTGACATTGCTTAATTTGGTTTTTGTTCCTACTAATGTTTGAGGTTGATTTAACCTTCTGAACCTTCATCTTGCAAGCTGGCTTGGGGTTTCCTGTGCTAATTTTCAGTCAACATGTTTAGTAAAAAAAAAAAAGGATTATTAGGCAATTTATAATTAAAACTTAAAATACCGTCATCGTTAACATGTGGCAGCGATTTGATGAGTCTAGTCTCTGTCAGTTACTTCTTCTTTATGTAATTTTATACTTGGTTGCTGTCCTAAGCTTATAACAACATTGATGTCATAAGTAAGGCTAAGATAATTCTCAACGTGAGTGCATTAAAAGCTCTGCAGTATAAAAGAAGAAAACCTTTCTTGATGTACTTGTTTCTTTAAAACTCCTGAAGTTGTCTAGGAAATTATGCCATACACGATTAATAAATGAAGACTTGAGCCAGATATTTTGTCTCTTGTCCAGTCTTTGTTGAATTTTTTTGTATTACTGTCTTTGAAAACAAAACCAAATTGCCTTTAAGAAACTGCAGAAGACAATACATAGTTTTCCTTAGTGATGAGTTAGTACTCCCATGATCCAGTTTCAAAGATGAAATCTGTCTTCACTCTTCACCTTTTCCTTGGTTTCAATTCTATCAATAAACATCTTCAGATTTCATACTCTGCCCTCATAATTATACTAGGAAGTAGCTATGTTTTTCCTCTCAGGGACCATGATTATACATGCAAATATGCAAAACTAAGGCAGGTGATACAATTCTGTGATAGTGTGCCTGCTGTATTCAATGTCCTAGGATTGATCTTTAGCAACACCAAAAATAAATAAAAATAAACATAAAAAAACAGGAAAAAAGCCTAAAGTTAATACTAATGTATTTGTGAAAAAGAGATAAAAGATATAAAATATTTAAAGTGTGAACAAGTCATGATTGCCTTTCCTACATTTCTGTGTTATAAATGATTATAAATCCCCCTTTTTTTAAATGATAGATACTTTCACTAATTTGTTTTCTTTAAAATCCCATTTATGTTCCCCATGCTATGATTTTTTCAGTATTTCTGGTATTTGTTTCATTTTAATTAAAATCAATAGGGCAGTGGAGCTGAAGGAAAATTAAATTATACTTTTGTAGAGTTCTTTATTCAAATTTTTATGCAAAGGACTGAGGACTGGCTTGGTTGATGGAATGCTTGCCTGGTATATACACAGATCCCTGGTCCATGACTGTTACACCAGTGTTTCAGATGAAGGCAGGAGAATCAGAAGTTCAAGGTCATCCTTCAAACAAAGCTAGTTTTAGGCCAACTTGGGATATGTGAGACCCTGTCTCAAAAACAAAACAATAAATAAATCCCCAACAACAAAAACTTTATTCAAATTTAATTTGGGAACATAATGTATATATATATACTGCTACAATGAAACAGCTATTTGCCCATTTACAATTAAAAAGAATGTGCAAATACAGTTGATTAATTCTTTAAAAATGTCCAATAGAACTTTTTCATTTAGATGGTTGAGTCTTCTGTTTTTCTGGAAAATACTGGGGAAGGAAGAAAATCAGTGAGACTATACACTGCATTGGTTTAGATTTGAGAATCACATCATGAATGGTCATTAGGTAATCCCTTTCTACCCTATCAAAATATGGAATCATTTTAAGCATTTTCAGTTTGAAGCATTTATTTATTTGTAAAACTATGTATCAGTGTTGGCATGAATTGGTTGTAACTAACTTTAACAGGTGTTTATTTTTTTGTATGACTTACTCTGACAATTCACATAGGATGATCTGGGTCTTACATGGGCATTAAGAGTAGGTATCACCTGTTTTTTGTTTGCTTTGTCTTGTTCTTAGAATGAGGACTTACTGAAGCCCAGACAAATCTGGAACTCACTCTGTAGGCCAAGCTGGCCTCAAACTCATTTCACAGTAATCCTCCTACCTCAGCCTCCCAAGTGCTGGGATTAAAGGTGTGAACCACCACATCCAACTCCATTTTGTAGACAGCTAGTCAATATTATAGGCCCCAAAAGAATAAGCAGGTATCTGTATGGCCAGATATGGCTAACCAGTGCAGAGTTTTTATGTTATGCAGAAAGCAGTCTGGGAACTAAAATCCAAAAACCCCTGACTTCCAAAATATGCTTACTCACCAGGATTTCAGCTGCTTTATGCATGCAAATAACCAACTTTTTGTCTTAACTATCAAGAGCCCCCTACACACACACACACACACACACACACACACACACACACACACCACCACACACCACAGAGATGCATTCAAAGTAACCCATCCTTTGTCTAGTTCATCAATTTATCAGAAGCCCCTACATACACTCAGAGTAATAAATCCAATCTACACAAATTTGATAATTCATTTACATCCCTAAGAGTATGAAAGGTTCCCAGGTCCAAGTCACTAGGCTAGACTACAAGCTTGTGACCTGTGGTGGTACTTTCCAGTTACTAAGATAAGGCACATCACCAAAAGCAGCTGATGAGAGGTAAGATTTCTATTTTCGCTTACAGTTGCCAGGAGAAGCTCCATGATGGCAGGGCATGAGCAGTGGCTGGACATCACCTCTGCCACAGCAGGTAGAAAACAGCCACAAGAGGGTGAGCAGGCTTCACCACCCCAAAGCCTGCCCCCAGGTTGAGAATGAACCTCTCTAGTTTTCTTTTTCAAAGATTTTTTTCTCTATTTGTTTGTTTTGTCTTCTCTCTGAGGCTATAGTTTAAGGAATGAGTGTTGCTCTGTCTACTCTCTAGTAGTATAGAGATGAGAGAATGAGATAAGAACTCAATCTGGGGATCTAAACTCAGTTTTCATTATCAGATTTGCATGGCAAATGCTTTATCTACTGAGCTATCTTCCCAGATCTCCAAAGAGCAACTATAATTTTACTATGAATTTTCAGAAGAACAATTTTGTGTTCTCTGCACAAGGTTAGCTTTCATTAGGCTATAAATATTTAACTAATCATTAATTTGGCATATCTAATCATATAAATTGAACTAGCCTTTGAGAGTTACTGATAAAGAACTATTTTTGGACTCCAAATATTTAAAGAACAGGATAATATTTATAGTAGAAAGTGTATTTATAACTATAATATTAAAACTCCTTAAGGGAGTCCTGGAGAAGAGGGCCACTGCAGCAATATGCTGCTTAGAGTACTTCATGATGAAAGCCAAAGCTGGAAAATGAAAGAGCCACTGCATCTTAGCCACGATTCCAAAATGGCTTTGGAGAAAGAGAAGAGGGTACACCAGCATGTTCTAGAAAGATAGCAAATAGATCCCAAAAAGAGTCAGACTTGGGAACCAGGTACATGGGGAGATAAGAGGTAGTCAGTATTATAAAGATAACCAGTTACATGTGAAAGGGGACCCGCCTCTTGTGAATTGGAATAATTTAATAGAGTGAATATTTTCAGCACTTACCTCCTGTTGTCAATATCCTAAATCAAGGGGTGCAGGAGAAAAAGAAATAAAGAAACAAGAGAGAAGATAATTCCCCTTCTTTCTCAAAGTAGCTAAAACCACTAGTCTGGGCTGCACTAATGGAACAGATGAGAGATTTGAATAGGCTGGGTAACAATTTTGATAATTGACAGGGATTGAAAAGTTAGAGGATAAGGGTGAGGTGCCATTAAGAAAATGTACTGAAAAAGCAATAGAAATTCAGTAGGGCACAGTTGGTATTTATTTCAGGAAAATAAAAATTTCATGTACATTTCTTCTGTCAGACTTGTTACATAACCATTTTGATAAAAAGTGTTTCACAAACCATCCCAGAAAATGTCCAAATTACTAATTGAAAGAAACAAAATCTTTTTCAATACAAAGAAACTTCTATAATATTTTCTGGAAAAAAAAGCCAACTCACCCAGGGTTTCTTTAATCCTTTACTCATATGAATGTCTTAAGTATGAGCAAATTTTAAATTCCCAACACTGATACCCATATTCATATGGCTTTGGCTAAATTATTTATCTACATACACCTATGTAAATATAGATGTATTGGTGGCATTTGCTGAAAATATATAATTAACATCATTATTGTCAAGAATCATATATCGATAATTTCAATTTATTTTTAGATAAGGTGATTTTGACCACATACATTGTAATATTTTAATAAAATTTAATCAAATATGTAAAATTGTGAACATAATATTTAAAATATTTTTATTTATTCATTTGTGCATGTATGAAGGAAGAGAGATAGAGAGAAGAAAGAAAGAGAACATCAGTATGGGCATGCTCGTTTCACTGTAGATAAGCTCCAGAAGTATGTGCCATTTTGGCTTCACATGGGTACAGAATTGAGCCAGTATTGACAGGGCTTCCAATCAAATGCATTTGATCATTGATCCATCTCTCCAACCCCAGTTATGTAATGAAATCTTTCTGAACCCTATCCTATGGTCTGTGGGTTTCATTCATCAAATTCCTAAGAAAAGAGCTGGAGGCCTCTGACTCAGGGGGAGTTTTTTTTGACTGTAGCAGTACAGGACCCTAACTCCAGAGTTATTGCCACCCAAAAGCCAAGGAACTAGGTTACTCTCAAAACACCCCAAAATTCCTCCTCAGGACCTTTTACATCATTTTGTCTCTTTAAAATATTCTTATTAACTTATTTTGGAGGGAGGAAGAGAAAGAGACAATATGAAAAAAATGGGCATTTTAGGGCTCTGCAAACATAGAAATGAACTCCAGATGCATGGTTTTACCCTGGCCAACAGGTTTTGTAAACAAGTATCTTTAACCACTGAGCAATCTCCACAGCCCCATCTTATCTTTTAAAGCAATCATTTCTACACGTTTTTCTTCAGTATCTGTAGAATATTCTTAGAGCTTTTTTCCTCCATAGACTCCAGATTTGAAAATTGTGTTGTCAAACCGCAACATTC
>PVHP010022193.1:16345-28771 GCA_004024765.1 Zapus hudsonius
ACATTATTTAGTGGGCAAACCATGCGTTGTTATCCCGACTTCCCCAATTCCCCCCCTCCCCATCCCTGATCAGTTGTATATCCTCCTTCGTGGGCTGTCTGTATTAGTCCTTGTGGCAAGGGATCCTGTATATCTTAGTACTCATCCCGGTCTTCCTGGCCCAAGTCAGTTGTTACTGATGGGTGCTACGCCTCTGGACAGTCTCCCCCACCACGGCTCTCACAATCTTTCCGCCCCCTCTTCCGCTCAGTTCCCTGAGTCGTGGTGGGTGAGTAATAAGGCTGCTTTAATGTTGCGAGCTTAGAGGTCCTTGTGTCGAAAGTCCTTGGTTCCTGTCTCAATGGCCTATCCTGTGTTGATTCAATGACTGTGGTTATAGGTCCTTTGTCATCATTCATTGTCTGCTGAGTTCCTTATGGATCCTCCCTGATATGACTGTGGTGGCTCCTCTCTTGTCAGGATCTCATCCATCGGCCTAAGGTTGGTTGGTAAGGTTAGATGGGCCACATCTCTCTCGTTGTATCCTTTCGGAGAGTCCTGGCGAAGTTGTTACTCTTGCTCCGCCCCCACTTAAATTTTTTTTGATGGTGATGAAAAGATATTTTAAAAAATTCAACTTAAGGGACTAGAAAAATAGCTTATTATGTAAAGTGCTTGCTGTGCCATAATGAAGACCAGAGTTTGGATCCCTAAAACATATATAACAGGTTGGTCATGGCTAGATGTGCCTGTAATTAATTCCAGCACTGGGTATCAGTGACAGGAGCATTCCTAAGGTTTGTTGGCTTCCTAACACAACCTTTGGTGAGTGCCAGGCTCCATGAGAAATCCTGTCTCAAAAAATAACTAGGAAAGTGATTGAAGAAGACACTCAGCATTGACCTTTGCCCTCCACACATGCATGCACACTGGCACACATGCACACACCAATTTAATTTAAGCCCTGGTCATTGTGGTGCATGCATGGGGCACATATGATCTTAGCATTGGGAGAATGAGCATCTAGAGTTCAAGGGCAGACTGGACTATATATTCATTAATGTGTAGTCTTTTGTTTTACCTAATAGTCTTTCTGTTAATCCTTTTACGTTTTAAATATGTACAATCATTTTATCTGCTAGCATTAATTATTTTGCCTCTTCCTTTCCAATATTTATGTTTTAAGACATTTCCTATTCCTATTACAGTATGACCTATAATACAATTTGAATAGAAAATTATTAGTGGAAAAAAGTTCTTATATCAATTCTGAATTTAAAGAAATTGCCTCCAAATAATCATCTTATTTATTTATTTATTTTATTTATTTATTCATTTATAAGCAGTGAGAGGAAAGAGACAGAGAGAAAGAAAGAGAGAGAATAGGTCTGTGAGGGACTATAGTCGCTGCAAACCAACTCCAGATGCATGGGCCACTTTGTGCATCTGGGTACCAAGGAATCAAAATTGGTCACTAGACTTTGCAAGCAAGTTTTTTTTTTAACTGCTGAACTATCATTCCAGCCTAACTAACTTATTATACTTTAAGGATAACTTTTTCTGTTTTTAAAAAATAATTTATTTATTCATTTTCAAGCAGAGAGATACAGAGAGAGATAGAGAGAGAGAGAGAGAGAGAGAGAGAGAGAGAGAGAGAGAGAGAGAGAGAGAGAGAGAGAACACCAGGGCCACCACCTTGTGGATCTGGCTTATGTGGGACCTGGGGAATTGAACTAGGAGCTTTAGGCACTGGAGGCAAGTGCCTTAACTGCTGAGCCATCTCTACAGCCCTTATTATTACTTTTCTTGATTATAGCCATTCTGATTTGGGTGGGATGGAACCTCAAAGTAGTTTTAACTTTCATTTCCCTGATGGCCAAAAATATTGAATGCTTCTTTAAAGTATTTATTAATCATTGGTATTTCTTCTGAAAACTATTTATTCAGTTCCATAGCCCACTTTTTTTTCGCTTGTTTGATTTCTTGTTTGGTTTTTGAGTTCTTTGTATGTTTTAGGTATAAATTCTCTATCAGATGTATAGCTGGAAAAGATTTTCTCCCTTGTGTATGTGGATTTTTTTATAAATCAACTTTGCTATATAGAAACTTTTTAATTATGGAGTCCCATTTATCAATTGTTGGTCATATTTCCTGAGTGACTAGAGTAATGTTCAGAAAGTCCTTACTTATGCCCATATCTTGTAGAATACTACCAAATTTTTCTTCTATCAGTTTCATAATTCTGTTCATTTTTCTTTATTCTTTTATTTTTTTCTTTAGATTTCATAAAAACTCTTGCAATCTAAACAGTCACTCATCCTTTCGTGTACTAACTCAAACTGATGAACTTCTGTAGGAAATTTTAATTTCAATGTTACTTTTCAGAATTTTCATTTGGTTCTTTTTATAATCTCTCTTTCTCTTCACTGATTGTTTTCTACTTGATATAACATTGTCATCCTTGTCTACCTTTATTGCTTGAACTTTGTGTGCCTGTGTGCACATCGCACATGCATGCCCCGGAATAGGTGTGGAAGTCTGAGGCCAACTTTCAGACTGATTATCATTTTCCACCTTGTTTGAGGAAGGGGTTCACTTTGTATATGTTTCTTGCTCATCATGAGCTGCTCTCTCTCCTTTGCTGGACACGCAGATTTTTGTAAAAATAGTATCTTGTGTGTCTTGAGAAAAATCATCTCCCTGTTTGCACTAACCACCTGCAGCTCTCCTTTTCAGTTCAGTATTTTCAAGTCTTTCAAGTCCTTACAGATACCTTATTTTCCAGTTAACCTAGAAATGTGTCATACTTTAAGATGATAGTTACTGTTTGGTTGGGAGGGCGATCATTTAAGGTATATCATCTTTTATCCTGATTTGTAGAAGTCTTATAATACTTTCCAAGACCTTGCAAAATACTGTGATATATTTAAGTTAGAATCCTAATGCATACAGTCTTCACATAGTTTTATGAAGTTAATTTTCTCCTTATAAACTTTTGATTTTAAAAGCTCTGTGTAAATTGTGGTGCTTTTTTCCTTTCTCTATTTTTTTTTCACAAATTAGAAATGTTTCCCAGAGTTCTTTTTTTCTGTTGAGTACTTGATCATGAAAATTATCAGTAACGTTATATAGTCATTCTGCCCTTTTTGGGGTGAATGTTCTGTTTGACTCTGATGTTCTGTTGCATGTTTTATAAGCATATGCATGCCTGAAGGCTTGGTCTTTGGCAAAGCAATATAATCTCAGAGTCCTATGCCAAAGATTCCTGCTTTAGATGGTATTCCTAAGAGTCTATGCCAGTGGACAGAGTCAAGATTTTCAGACAATTAATTATGAAGGAGATGAGATTGTTAACCAATGTTTAAGTAGAGTGAGAATTAATACTTAGGAGTTAATAAATTGATAAAGGGCAATTGTGGTTTTGTTTGGAGTGTTTTGAAGTTTTACTATTCTATTTTCTGGATATGTAATTATTTTTTTTTCTTAAACTGTACTCTTATTGGTTTAGTAGACTATGCTTCTTCAATCATGAATAAGGTATTTATTAGTTATTTTCTTCTTAACTAATTATTACAGAATTAAGAAGCTCATGATTCTTATTGAACAGTTTAATAGGTGATATAATTATCCGCATGGATTCAAAAACAATACCTTTTCCTTGTTACTACACTGTAATTGTAAACACTGACTATGCACCAAAATCTGTCTTGGAATGTCGTATATGGCAATGATCTGGAGGCAAAGCTTGAAAGATTGTTGTCATGTTTGATCTAGGTGTCCCCCACAAACAAATGAATGTATTCTGATTGATCCAATCCCAACTGATGGCAGTTTGGGTTTTACAGCCTCGTTGGAGGTGTGTTGTGGGGGTGGCGGCTTATGGGGGTTAGGGGTTATAAACCAGCTTCCCCTTGCCACACCTTCCTGCCATTGTTTGCTGTGCTGTGGCAGAAGTGATGTCCACCCCTCTGCTCATGCCCTTGTTTTCCCTGCCAGGATGGAGTCTCCCCTTGAGTCCGTAAGCCAAATAAACCAATTCCTCCATGAGCCGCTTTGGCTTGGGTTCTTTCTGTGCAGCAACAGAGAAAGTTGACTGCAACAATTGTCTTGGGAAAATTGGCCCAGATTTTGCAGCATGCACTTGTCAGCCTTCCAAGTGAACAAACAAGCAGATTTCCCTTGACATGCCCAGAAACGTCCAGGAAGAGGTAGAATAGAAGACTTTTGCTTCAATTCATAGGTATTACAAGAGAAGTCTGAAAAAGAGTTTTGGCTTTGTTTCCTAGACTTACAAGCTGAATTCTTTTGAAAACTTTCATCAAAGCATTTAAGATTTATTTGGTAAATTATCTCTTTTGCTGCCTGCATATAATCAGGCCAAATCTAAGACCAGCCATATTTTGTGACTAGGAATGATATTTCCTTGCTTCCTCCCTTCCCCTCAGCCACCTTTTCCATTTTTTCCCCTCCCCAGGTGGTTGACCAACCATTCAGTCACTGGAGCTGGGGGACCCTCTCCAAGTTAGGTCCAGAACATAGTTCCCCAGAGCTGACTTCTTACCATATCTTGCAGCTGGCTGAGGATTGCACCATTAGATCTGTGGTCCCACATGAGTTGGAGAAAAGCTGCAACTGAGCTGAGATCACTTCATCCACAAAGCAACACCAAATGTCTCTGAGACTGAACTCCAAGCATCAAAAAGCAGAGCAAAGATAGGGGAAAATAATGAAACACTCAACCCCTTTCCAAATACTCAACACAGATGTGCAGGAAAGACCTGGTCGAGGCACTGTTCCCTGATGGATTAGTGCTGCTCGCACCCCTGGTCAGAGAAGCTTCTCTTTACATATGGCAGTTAATACTTCAGAGACTTATAACTCATCAGAGTCTTGAGAATAATTAGCTGCACTGCATGAGACATCTCTACCACACTTTCCAAGGCTCAGAGAACATCTCAGAGGCGGGAGTAGATAGAACATAAAAGCTAGATTGGGAGAAATGATTTAGGACACTATCCTCAAGACGGAAAATACCCATTGCATTCATGTCCCCATAGCAGCTGTCACTACCTGCACTAGACCTGTACAATATTGGGCCCAACAACATGTTGTCCTGAATAGTAGAAGTGAGCAAAAACAAGCAAAAGACATCATAATAGAAGAGATAGCGAGACAGTCTAAAGAGCTCAGTGGTGAGGGGATGGGATAGGGAGACAACACATGGTAATAGGAGGGCATATGTTAAAAACTCAGTGAGTATATGTTTGAAAGTTATCAACAAAAACCTTTATAAAATAATAATCTTTCCATGAAATTAATTTTGATCAAAATGAGAAAGACTGAAAAAAAGTGCTTTAATGGAAAACTACAAGAAGCACTTGCTTGGAATTTTTGGCTTGTGATCTTCCTCATTTCTTTGAAAATTTCCTGAGATTGATGCATAGGGTAATTCTGGCTTCTTCGGTAGAGATTTAATTTAATCCCCTTGCCCTCCTCATCCATAAATCTTGGGAAAACAAGTTTCGATCCATATTGCAATTTGGGATGTATCTTTTTGCTTTGTTCAGCTTACTATTCCCTACCAAATCTTCAACTATTCCATTGCCCTTCACTGATGGTATACCACCCTCCAAAGTTTTTTTCAGCCTGAGTATATGTACCACTTCACTAGGACCTCCAAATGATAAATGGATCCACCTTAGTTGGCTATGTTTATGGCATTTTAGCCAGAATGTTTTATGTGGGCTTGGTGAGTGTCATGATATTATTTATTGTCATGGTACAATATTGATTCTGATCAAAGAAACTCTTCCTCTCTTCCCCCATCCCAGAAAATCATCAAAGAACCAAGAAGGGAGACCTCACCCATCTCACCCATAATAAAATCAGTCCCATAAGCATATTGATCTTGAACTTGGGGCTTTCAAAACCCTAGACAATACATTTCATATATATATCCTTTTATTCCCTCACTCCAGCTCCATTGGGGGTTCTCCTCAGTAGGGTTATGGTTTTCACTATTAGTCATGACCTCAGTTATTCCCTATGGGATGATTGTGGGACTGTGCCTTAGAATATACCTACCCAATATGTGGCTCTTACAATCTTCCACCCTCGCTTCCTCTCTTTAGCAATATTCTTTGAAATGTAGTAGGCCTGTTGGCAGCTTGATTTAGTGTTGAGTTTTTGTAGTCTCTGAATTTCTGCTTTAATAGGTTTTGATTGGTTACTGAGTCTGTCACCATTACTCTGGAGTTGGTTGTCAGACTAGCAGTAAGAACAGTTTTCATATTATTGCTTCCTCTGCAATTTCTTCTGGGCCCTGGCAGATATGATAGGGGTGGTTAATCTCATGATGGGCAGTTGGCTATCTTCTTATCTTAACAATACATCTTGACTCTCCTCCATTGTCTCTGCCATCAAGACAGTACATTTGTTCTTGATTTCAACCCTCAAGGGCATTTCTCCTTGATATCACCATCAGGTTGTGACTAAACAGGAACAGGAGTTGTGCAAGAGCAACAGATTGTCCTCCAAGGCCTCTCTCTCACCCTATGTTTCATTGTACCTGCCTACTTCTAAGTTGTACAGAAACAAAATTCATGTTAAGCAAAAAGAAAACTATGTTGAAATTTAACTGGACCATGTGCTACTGGACAATCACTATGACTGAGAGAATCACTTCTGTTTGTGTTTCCTGAATGTGTCAAACCCCAGAGCGCCCTTATTCTAAGTCCTATTCTCTTTTATGCTTTGCAATGACTCCTTTTCTTATTGGTTATGTAAAACCTTAGGATCCCTTCTGTTTTCAAATTTTCTTTAAAATATCAATCCAGTTGCTTAACCTGATTGAAATCATCTACATAATGCGTTTTTATCTTTAGAAACACTTTCACATGTACAGCTATTCATACTCAGCATAAGGTAGACTGAATGTGTTATGTGTTGAACAAGAAAGGAAAAATATCTCATTGCACTGCAGTAGTTTGAATGAAATGTCCCTCCATAGGTGTTTTGAATACCTGGTCACAGCTGATGGCAATTTGGGAAAGTGGGGGTACTTTTGAAGGTGGTACCTTGCTGGAGATGTGTCACTGGGGGTGGGCCTCGGGATTTTATGATCCATCCTTGCCAGTGCTACCCTTGCTGCTTCCTGGAAAGCTGGTAGGACAAGATGTGATGCCCAGTTGCCTGACATGCTTTTCAACTGTCATGATGAAGCTTCCCCTCCAAACCATAAACTGAAATAAACAACACTCTCCTACCATGAGCTGCTGCTGGTTGAGTGTTTTGTCCCAGGAAGGAGAAGGTAACTTCTGTATGCACCAATGATAGCATTTTGGTTATGTATATGGTTGGCAAGATGCCTCAGTTTGCAAAGTACTTGCCATGTAAACAAGAGAATCTGAGTTTGCATCCCCAGAACACGCATTAAACATGTGGGTGCCATGGTGAGCATCTATAATCCTAGCACTGGAGAGATGGAGACAGAAAGATCCTTGTGATTTGTTTGTTAGCTGATCTACCTGAATCAGTGAGTCTCCAAAAGTAAGGTATACTGGCTAAGGAGATGGCTCGGTGGGTCAGAGTGCTCACTATATAAGCTTGAGGGCCTGGGAGGGCCTGAGACCACCTGAGTTTGGTCCCCAGAATGTAAAATGGTGCGCATGAAAATACATAGACCAAGTCTTGTTTGGGTTGGAGACAGGAGAAGATCTGGGGCTAGTGATAGAGAAAGGATAGCTCAGAGGTGAGTGAGAGACTCCATCGAAGGAACTAAGCAAAAGAGTAACAGAAGACACTTGACTTTTTCCTCTGGCCTACACGCGCGCGCGCGCGCGCGCGCGCGCACACACACACACACACACACACACATATTCACCATCCTCCAAATCAGGTGGAGAGTGATGGAGACAACACCCAGCATCTGCCTCTGGCCTCTGTACACATGCATACACAAGTGCACCCATACATATGTTTACTCATATAAAGATGCAAAAGCATCAAAACATCAGTATTAGATAATTTCAAAAAATGTTGTAGTCAGCTTTATGTTGCTGGAACAAACGTATAACCCGACACAGTCTACAGGAAGGAGGGATTTATATCAATATACAAATCCAGGAAGTTCCAGAAATTGTGAAAGAAGCTGCCTCCCTTTCATATATCCAAGCACAGAGAAATCCCCAACAGCTAGTACCAAAACTACAAATAGCCAGAGGTCAAACTTATCTTTCCACACCTTTGGGCTGTAATCAGCTCCACCCCCAAACACACTTTAGAGCTGGACTCCAGAATCCATCCCCAATGACACGTCCTCCAGCCAGATGGCTGGAGGTCCACTTACAAGCTTAATATTAATAAAACATCTGAGTCTGTGGGGCCATACATTTACACTATCACATTCAAACACAGTAAGATTGACATATATGTATAAATATGAATGTATATTAGTACTGTTAGTTTTATGCAATCATAATGAAAAGATGAAAAATAACTGATTCAAAAAGAGATCTAACAACCAAAGTAATAAATTAGGCACATTAAAATGAATATGAAAATACAGGCAAAATTAACTTCTCTCCCAGTGAAGAAGTTAAGTCTTTAGGTGGTTACTTGGCAAGGTAAGTTTGTAAAATCATTAATAAAACTGTGAGCTGTATAAAGCTGAATGTTGAGCTATCCACAAAATATGGTTTTTCATTGAAACTATATTCTTTTCCAAGTGACATCGATCTTTTAGTCATGTTCACTTAGGTGATAAATAACGTCATATTTCATATAAAGCATGACTGAGGTGAACATTGCAATGTTATTATTTTTCCTTTTGTTGTCTCCTTTCAAACTGTTGGAATACTCAAGCTTTTTTTTTTCTATTTCATTTTTATGTTCCCTTCACTGTGCAGAATGTCCAAGCTCTTTTTATTTTCCTCTCTTGTGAATGTATTCAGACCTTAAGCACCCTTGCGCATCTGAAGATTTTGCAGTGCTTCAGGCTCACAGGATTGGAGAAGCAGGGAGAACTATTCTTTGCTGGACAAGAGATGCATCTCGAAAGCACAGATCCACTATGTTCTGATGGCTACGTGCTGCCTAACTGGGCATTTTGAGGTTGTGTTTGTTATGGTGGTGCACCCTCCTGCTGCACTGCAGGACTTCTGCTTCAAGGCTCTCTTGCTTATTATTTGTTGAAAGCTCTTTTGATAGAGGCAGACATTTTAATTTAGTTTCTTGGAAAGGCTTTTGTCGAGCAATTGTAGTCCATTTCTGAACTTTAATTTATGTCACTATTAACTATGAACACCAGTCTTACTAATCTGGTTTCATTCAAACTACCACAGGGCAATGAGAAATTTTTTCTTCTTATTCAACACATAACACATTTATTCTACCTCATGCTTTAAGCTGAGTATGAATATCTGCACATGTGAATGTGTTTCTAAAGATAAAAATGTATTATATAGATGATTTCAATCAGGATAAACATCTGGATTAATATTTTAAAGAAAATCTGAAGAAAAGAAGGGATCCTTAGGTTTTACATAACTAAAAAAAAAAAGGAATCATTGTAAAACATAAAAGTGCTTCCTAGCTGAGAATAGGTCTGAGAATAAGGGTACTGTGGGGTTAGACACACCCAGGAACACAAAGGGAAGTGATTCTCTCAGTCATAGTGATTTTCCAGTAACACATGATCCAGCTAAATTTCAATATGGTTTTCCTTTTGCTTAACATGAATTTTGTTACTGAACAATTTAGAGTAGGCAGGCACCTCATGGTACAATGAAACATAGTGTGAGGTCTTAGAGCACCCAAGGAAAAGACTGGCTGGTGTATGCAAAAAGAATCTACCTTCTCATGGGCACACCATATATCATATTATGTAATATATTCATAAATAATAATTTACATATATTAATATCATTGAGAAATATATAAATAAAATATATTTGCTAATATATATATATTTATTGTAGACATATAAATCTAAATCAATCAATAAATTATTAATTTATAAAAAGTACAGCTTTAAGTACATAGATAAATGTTATATAAATGTATTATCTCTTAAATATCTTACTAAAATCTCAGCAAATCCAGTAAACATATCTTTTTTGATTTCTCTCCTTAAGATCTTGATAATTTTCACCCTTTTGCCTAATGAAGCACTGCTTCTGTTTGACATATTCATATTGCCAACATGCCCATTCTGGTAGATTGGAGCATTATTAGGTCAAATGAGTTCCTTGGATGCTAGTCCTGTGATACTATCACTGGATCTGATAATCAAGATGAACTGATGAAGTTGATAGCGTGCACAGCATGGGCACCTTGGACCAAAGGACAATTCATGTTCCAGACAGACAGAGAATGATGACCAGGTCTCATCACACCGTAAGAATGGGACACAGTTTAAAACATGAATTGTTTCTCTCTAAAATTTGTGACTTGGCATTTTCTGACCATGAATGACTGCAGCTAATAGAGTCTGTGGAAAGCAAAACTGCGGATAAAGGAGATACAGTGCATACAATCTATCACATTAGTTATGAAATTTGTTTTTCAAATGAGGTCTGCCAGTGACTGAGAGCATTACCATAATGCTTGTCAGCATTTTGCTGTTTCCTTGTTTCCCTCATCTAATATCAACTGAGTTCCTCATTTCATCAGCCCTGCCAGATTGGCTCACTCAACAAGATAGATGGAGGGAGATTCACCTCCCAGTTAAACTCTGATATGGAAACAGGGACAGTAAACAACCAAATAAATTAATAACCTGTCTAATAACCATGGAAGCCAATAAAACAAATACTTTACAAATTATTGTAATTGACAGTGAATCATTTCTTGGCTAGAAAGAAGTTTCAGTCTGGTCAACAGGAAAAGATGCTCTGAAGAAACAGCCTTTGAACTAAAACTGAAGTGATAGCCATGTACAGACTAGTGAAGAAAATGAAGAGCACTGAGTGACAGTAGTCATCATCCAGACAAGCTAAAGGTGCCACCTCAGATTCTTTCTGGATTGCAATGACCCAGGGTGGCAATAGTTGGTAATGATACTGAATAAGCAGAAGCCAAACCACTCACAACCTTGGAGGGTTTGGAAGGGGCTTGGGCGGTTATCTGTGCACAGTGAGAAGTTGATGAGAGGTTTCAATGAGGGAAGAAATATCTTCCATTGAAAATTTTTACAGTGCACATGGGAGCGTCATGGGTAGGGTGGATTTTGAGGGTTTACAAATATAAACAGGGGTTACAGCAGAGCCTATGCTTTTGTCTAGTATAAAAATATTTCTTCACCACTACATATATTCACACTCCAATCCATGAACCTTGCGACTTTGACAAAACAAAAACAAATAAGATTCCTGGAACAGCTCAGGTCCTGTATCATCCCACTTTCAGTTAGGAGATTATTCTGGAATTGTCCAGGATTCCTAAATTCTAAGAGGGAAGTCAGAGAGACAACTCTTTCAACAGAAAGACTCCATTGTCAGTTTCTGGTTTGAAGAAGCAAGGGAGCTCAAGAGGTTGCAAAGGTCAAGTTGAAGAATTCTTCCCCACAGCCTCCAGAAAGGAACCCAGTATGATTTCAGTCATACAAACCCCATTCCATCTTTTTTTATTATTCTTTGATCTGGTAGACAGTGCACTTATGTGAAGTCCTGTGTGTCAGAGTTTCTTCTACAGGTGAGATAAAGCTAATAGACAGCTTGAGTAGAATGAGGGCAGCGACAGAGGGAGGAGTGAAGACTGTGAGGAAGTGTTTTAGGTTCTGTGAAATATGCTGATGGGTTAAATAGAATAGAATTGGAAGAAAAATGTGCAACTTAAAATTCACCAGAGATAACCCAGTGCCATTAGCTGACATGGGAAAGATTGGAGAGAAAATCAGTGTTAGATATAGAGAGAACACCCAAGGCTCTGCTTCAGAGATGACATGTTTAAACTCCTCCGTAGCCTTTGGATAAAATAATTTGGCAATAAAAATGCATTTGAAAAAATAAAATTCTGGTAAAATTACTGGGCTTAAAAATCCAAATATTTAGCATGATATAGGCAAGAGTTTGGCAGACTTCTGGGTGTATGGTGTCATTGTCACAACTATTGGACACTGTTTTTGTTTTTGTTTTTGTTTTTTTTTTTTTTTGCAAAAGTTTAAGGTTATGTCTGTGTCTTTAAGAATAGGGTCTGGAGAGATGCTCAGTGATTTAGGTGCTTCCCTGAAAAGCCTAAGGACCTGGGTGTGATTCCCTAGTACCCATGTAAAGCCAGATGCACAAAGTGGTACATGTGTTTGGAGTGCATTTGCAGTGGCTAGAGGCCCTGCATGCCCATTCTCATATATTTCTCTTTTCCTCCCTCCCTTCCTCCCTCAAATAAATACTTATTTTTGCAAACCAATATTCAGGACTGGGAGGGTAGCTCAGTAGGCAGCGTGTTTAC
>PVHP010022194.1:0-28684 GCA_004024765.1 Zapus hudsonius
GGGTGAAGGGTGGAGGGTGAAGGGTGGAGGTGGAGGAACGTGTGCTCTTTATTGCGGGGAACGAGGCAGAATATATAGAGCTTCCTGGCCAATCAGAGGGCTAGTGGTAAGAACCTGTGCATAACGGCCAATCGAGATCACCTCCTGAAACTCATTAAGCTAAGCCCCTCGTGGCAAGCTGTCAGGTGCCATCCTGAGATTAAGCCAGGGTGTGCTCCAAAAGGCCCCAGAGGCTTTCGCCCCTGACAATTTAGAATTATTTTGCAGTTTGACAACATGTCTATTTAGTAAATGACCAGAGGTAAGTTCCCTCTAACTGGGACTCTCACCTCCCTAGCCTCAGGCTTCTGAGCAGGTTTACAGCACCAGATATAAATGCCTTCCTGTGGAGCAGGCCTCAGATCCGTCAAAAAGCAATTGGTTTTTCTGTAAGAGTCACCCCACCAGTAGGTTCATCTGCCGGCCAGGCTAGTAGTGTAGCATCTATTGGTCTTTTCAAGATGATCATTTGTGGTTGTTCTTTATACTGATCACAGTTCTTACTCCACCATCATTGGCTCAAGTGCATACTCCTGTATCCTTGCACACACTGAGTGTCACAGTGACGACCCTCGGTATAGCTAGGGCTCCATCCTACCTGCTCCATGATGCATCCTGTCCTGTCTTGTCTAGAGGAAGAATTCAGAAGCTGCACTCTTCATATGGCGCTCTTTCACTCAAAGTCACTTCTACAGCCTGAATAAAATCCAAACTCTTTAGGCTGGCCTGCAAGACTCTATAATCTGATTCAAATTCATTTCTTATACTCACCCAACTTGAAACCTTGGCTCCGGCCTTAGTGATTTATTCTCTCAGGTTTGCATTTCTGACAGCTTTGGTTTGTCCCTGTCACAAGTGTTGTCCTCTCTCTCACATGGCTTCTGCGAGGTCCGGCTCACTACCACCTCTCTTAGGAATTAACCCCCAGCTACTTCACCAGCTTCCCTGAGCTTCTGTGGGAGTTATTTGATACTATGCCTATTCTGACTTATATTTTCATTTCTATTTTGTGTGTGTCTTTTCTTTTCTGGATGGTAAGATTCCATACGTTTATTCTAGATAGTAAGATTTTATTCATTTCTTCAATAAATGCTCATTGTGAGCTAACCATACATGAACCTTTGGGTTCCATGTAGAAACACAGCCATGGATAAAACAGACATGGTCCCTGCCCTACCAAGCTTACAGTACGGTGAAGGACAGTGACTATTCAAGGGATACCTAGGGGACATTAGTGTGTGCTATGAGAGAACATTAAAGAGCCAGAGAAGCATTCTAGAAAAAAGGAATACCCTTAATGAAGCTTAAAGAATACATAGAAGTCATCCAGGCAGGTTGATATAGTGTGGTTTGTGGATTACTTGGGGGGGGTGTTGCTATGCATCTACACCTCTGTTTATCCAGGAAGCTGGGTGGACAGAGTCTTGGGATAGCTGTGAGTACGCGAGAGGAAGAGCTCTCAGGAGACAGTTTCAGTGAACAGCTTGTTTACTCGGTTGGGAAAGTGCTTTTATGCAAGAGGGAGAAGGAGGGGCAAATGGGGAAGGGGTTTGGTGGGGGCAAAGTGGCCTGTGGATGTCTCATTGGTATGTAGGGGCTTCTTTGCTGGTATTGGTCAAGAGAGGATTGGTAGGGGCCAGTAACCTGCCAATGTCTGGTTTGCAGAGGTAAGTTGGAGGAACTCTTTCATTGTCCAGGCCTGTTATCACCTTATAGCTGAGATATGTGAACTCCAGTAAACTCGGGCCTTGAAATATCTGGACTTATCAGGGCTTGCTAGGACCCATTAGGCAGCTGGAGGTTGGGGAGGGAAGGAGCCAGCTGAACTCCTGTGGGTCTCAGGATGAGATTATTGGGGTTCCAGGCCAGTCTCAAATTCCCTTTAACCCAGTGTCCTTCAAGCCACTCAGCAGGGTCCCACAATGTAGGAAAAGACTGCTTCTGGTAGAGAGAGAAACATATATAAGCCATACACCACTAAGTCAGATGGCTGGGGCAAAGAGGAGCTGAAAAGACCTGGGAAGAGTCTTAATACAGGTAAGCAGAGCCCTAGCACTGAGCATTATACTCATTCTGTCCATGGACGCTCTGTAAGCACGATCTTTTTCTGGAAGTATTAGAGTCTCCTATAAGACATGAAATCAGGTTGGAGAGGTAGTTCAGTCAGTACAGTGCTTGCCTTGCCATCATGAAGGTCTGAGTTTTATCCCCAGAACCCATGTAAAAACACCAGGCACAGTGGCTGGCTTGTAATCCAGTGCTGGAGAGCTAGAGATAGAATATCTGAGCTTCACTAGCCTAATTTTAGCCAGCAAAAGATCCTATTTCAAAACAAGGTTGTGCTCTGGCCTCCACACGTGTGTGCGCGTGCGCGCGCACACACACACACACAAACATGTACACACATGTACATGCATGTGTACAGAACAAAAGACATGTGGTCAGCAACAGGATTTTTGAGAGAGAAATGTTCTCAAATAACATGGAATTCAGTGAGAGATTTTCACGACTGATTCATTCAGCAGTTCCGTCATGTGAGAGCCATGGGTCAGTTTCTCCAGGATTCTCTTAGATTTCCCTTCGTGGTAACAGTTGACCTCACAGTCTCAAACATCACAGTACTTCATGGCAGGAATGTGGAAAGGGTAAAGGGGCTGAGAATTTCTCCCATGTGTCTCTCTTTTTTTTTTATCATGTAAGAGACTCTCAGATTCCTCCCTATAATCTGAATTCTGCATATCAGTGGTGTGAGCCCCATCACATATTTATTTTTGAACAAATCCTGACAAAGGCCATCAGACTTCTTTAAAAACTCATTTTTTATTTATTTATTTGTGAGGAGAGTGAAGGAAAGAAAGGGAGAGGAAGAGAAGCCACTTTGTGTATCTAGCTTTCTGTGGATACTGGGAAATCAAAACCAGGTATCAGGCTTTGCAAATAAGCACCATGAGCCATCTCCCCAGCATAATCAGAAATATTGATTAACTTAAACAAAATATTTGTCTTCTTAAACTAAAAGAAAGCCTTTTCTTCCTTAAAGGTATAGTTAATCCATAATTAAACCATTGGAGTCGTTTTAGTAAGAGAGAAAGAAAAGATATGCTGGAGAGACAAAGCAATGGTGTCTGCTAAAAGGCATCTTGTGAATCAATTAACTCCAATCTCCATAGCAAAAACCTAGAAGAGGGAAAGGCATGTTCAGTCCAGGCCAAAAAAAGAAAAAGTATATGACTTCATTTCTTCATACAATGCTTAGTATTCAGTGGCAACAACAAAAATCATTAAACATAGAAAAAAGAAAAAAAATTACAAGAAACAAAATGAGCAACAGAATCAGACTCACATACAATCTAACATCAACGTTGGGCTACTCCAGAGAATTTAAAGCATCATAGCTGTACCTAGTGGCACATACTTTAGTCCCAGCTACTTGGGATGCTAGGCAGGAAGATGGCAACTTCAAGGCATACCTGGTCAAGTTAGTAAGATCCTACTACAAAAATTTAAAAAGTATTGAGGACAGTCAGGCATGGAGGCACATGCCTTTAGTCCCAGCACTGGGGAGGCAGAGGTAGGAGGATCACCATGAGTTCAAGGCCACCCTGAGACTACATAGTGAATTCCAGGTCAGCCTGGGCTAGAGCAAGACCCTACCTTGAAAACCAAAAACCAAAAACCAACCAAACAAACAAAAAAGGATTGAGGATATAACTTATCAGTAAAGTGCTTGCCTAACATGCTTGAGGCCCTAAGTCCACTATTCAGTACCATAAAAACAAATAATTATTCAATAACTGTCATTTGCGTTTTAAAGGTTCTGAAGGAGAAGGTGGGCAGCGCGCAGTTGCAACAGCTGGCATATGAAAGTGGAGGGATGGGAATAGAAAGAAAAATGAAAGGGAAATACAGCAATGGAGGTGACATGTGGTGGGCCATTGGCAGAATTGCCACAGCTATGAAAGAATAATGCAAATGCAGACAACCAAAAAAATTAACCTCAGTGCAAAAAGGAAAAGAAGAAAACACTAAACGACAGCATCAGCTTGCCAACATGCTCAGGAACTGTAACCCAGAAGGAGGAGGGAGAAAAAGGAAGATGAAATATTTAAAGAAATAATGGTTGAAACTACCAAAGTTTATTTCAACGACTACATCATGGATCTGAGAAGAGAAGACCAAGCAAAACAAAACATCCTAGACATATGTTTCAACTGCTGAAAATAAAAAAAAACAGGAGCAGAGAAGCAATGATAAACTTCATAGCAGATGGCAGATTTCTTGTTAGAAAACATGCAATGCAGGAGATGATGGAATTACGTTTTCAAATCACTGGGGCAGTGATGAGGGGGATGCCTTGGAAACTATAATTTTATACCCCAAGAAAGTATCTTACACAAATGATGGAAGACATAAAGGCTTTCTCAGGCAAGCAAAAGTATTGTTGAATATAAGTGAAACATAGCATCTCATTATAATTTGTTCTAATACTAGAGAAAAATGAGGCCAACCTCACTTTTTATGCTTAACACTAACTTGTATTATTCTTTTTTAAAAATTGATATTGTCCAAAATTAGATACATAGTATTAGTAAATATTACGTTGGTGTCCCCGATTCCCTCCTCCCTGCCCCCAATCCACTGGGTATCCTCCTCGGTGGGCATACTGGATCGTTCCATGGGGTAGGAGGTTATGGATAGCACAACAGGCAGCCAGGTTCCCCCTCCACATATTTGTGTGTTGTTGCTGAGGGGGGCAATGTCTCTGGATATTCTCCCCCACCATGACTCTTACTCTCTTTCCGCCCCTGTTCCTCTTTTTAGGTTTTGTTGAGCTACTTCAGGTCCTGTACAGTATCATCATGTTTGGTTGCCTATCGTGTCATGCTGATACTGTGCTCAGATCCACCCAGCTGACGAGTGACACCATCTGCCTGGAATGTGGAAAAAGAGGGTTTAGAAAAGAGAAATTATTTTTCTGAAGTAGTCCAGCAAAAGTTGGGCTTCAGGATGCCTGCTGATGCTGATTCTCGTGCCTCTTTCTATGGCCTTGGTGCCTCAGGTGTGGTGGCTGGGTGTTAAGACCCCAGGTGTGTTTAGTGCAGCAATGGGGAATGAGAGCTGAGCAGCAGAACCGGGGTCTGGATGATATGGCTTGCCAAAAGCAGTTTTATAAAACCATCCTAGAGTTTGACGGTGTCGCAACTGGAGATTTCCAAAACTCCGCTGAAGACTATGCCCTGGAGGCTTATCCATGGACAGCACTCAACTCTGCTTTCTTTGTGTGGAGTTAGGGAAAGCCGGGAAGTGCTCGCCTGCTTACTGAGGTCTCCCAGTCCCAGTGTGGCTTGCACTTTGTAGATTCTATGTGTGAGCTTCTCCCTCACCCTCAAGACAGCCTCCCCAGGTCGGCTAGTGACATTCAGAACTGCATGTTCTCTTCTAGGAGCTCTCAAAATGTCTCTGGATGGTCTTACATCTCTCTTCTAGAGGAATTTTAAAGTCCGTTTATGTGGGTTTTTTAACCCTAGGGGGAATTAGATTGGGATTTCACTGAATTTATAGAATGGTTTGAGGAGAATGGGAGTCTTTACACAGCCAAGTCTTTTCAACCAGACACATGAACATTTTCTTCACTTACTTGGGTGTTCCTTTGTGTCTTTTAGTAAAAGTTTATCATTTTCTCTAGTTAGATCTTGAATATTTTTAGGTATTTTGCATTTTGAAGACTTTTATAGATTGCTTTTTAATGACATTTTCTTATTTTAATAGCTTATTTATTTATATATTTGCAAGCAGAGACAGAGGAAAAAGAGAGGGTGGAAATGGGCATGCCAGGACCCCTAACCACTGCAAATGACCTCCAGATGCATGTGCCACTCTGTACATCTGGCTTTATGTGGGGACTGGGGAATCAAACTAGGGTCACTAGGCTTTGCAGGCAAGTGCCTTAGCAACTGAGCCATCTCCACACCCCGTCATGATATTTTCCTAGTAGTTTATTGTACGATACAGGCAAGCTGTAAAGTCTTTACATGTTAATATTGTGCTTGATCTTCTAACAGAACAAACTCTGCAATTCCAAGAGTTTGCTCCAGGTGGTTCTCCGATGCTTTCTAGGTACCACATTTGGTTGTATGCAAATGCTAGTGGTTTTGTTTCTTTTCTTTAAATCTTTATATTTGATTTATTTTCCTCGCCATTTAACTGTCTTGGACTTCCAGATCAGTGGGAATGAATTGTGTTGGGTAATCTTATTCCTAGAGGAGAAGAAATAACGATTTCATCCTTAAGTGTGGTGTTTGCTCAAGTTTCTAGCTGGCATTCTGTCTCAAGAAGAAAAAACCTCTTCTATCTTCAGCTTTATAGGAGTTTGCTTGCTATGGGTATTACATTTCACAAAATAATTTTTCTGCTTCTGTTGCAACAGTCACATAATTTTCTCTTCTCGTCTATTAATTTAGCACTGTTTTGAAATGTTGAACCAATATGTCATCCCAGGGACTACATTCTATTTGATTCTTCTCATTTGTGCTAATAGTGCTTTTAGTTTGCTTATAAATCCTAAATTGGACAGGCAGTGTTTGATTTGCCTTAAAAGCCGAGTGGTTTATAAGCTACCCTTGACGCTGCTGTTCTGCAATTTTGCTCTTGGGGATGGAATTGGTCTTTTCATAGATTTTATTGACAGTCATAAGTGGAGTCTAAGAGTATTTGGAATATATTTTTAACTTAAAAAAATGCGATCATAGGGTACAACCAGAGTATACCAACTAAAGATCGGTGTCTGGCAGAGATATAATCCAACATTTACTTGAGACGAGCTGGGAAATTGCTAATGGTTTGACCCATGATCCATGGTAGTATTAGATAATTCATCTTCTCATAAGAAAACATAGAAAAGTAAAATTATTGTAGAGAGGGTACTTTACCCTGAAGCCAGACAATCTAGAACCCTGGATACCCACAAAAGGCCAATGAACTTTTGGTTCCCATGACAACCAGAGATGGTTTCCCCAAGATGCCAGTGAAGCTCCAGCTTCTGGGCTTGTCTCTGGAGTGGACTCCGTCAAGGTCTGCTCCTCATTCTGAATTTGTAATTTTGCATTATTTTCCTTAAAGAGAGATCTCAAGCTGAGTAAGCTTCAGACCCCACAAAACCTGGGTGCCCCCTCACGACAACCCCCGCTTGCATGCCAGGTACAAAGCCTGGACCCAGTGCTCTGAAAACCCTTTTCTGGCAGCCCTGATAATTCTCTCAGTTTAGCAATTAGAGCGGGTGGCAGATTAAATTACCCTGTTGCTTCGCAGCTGGGCTGGGAGAACTGTGGTCAGACATAGAAGCCGGTGCGTGTCACATGGAACCGGTGCTCAGCTATCTCACACTTTTCTCTCTGTGCAGACACGTGACCAAATTCATTATTAACGCTGAGCTGATCTGGTTACCTTGATTGACACTAAGTGATTTCAGGCTGGGCTGTATTTGTCTTCGTGGGGGAAAATGAGTGCCGTGGAGCTGAAAGGTTATTTCCCTCTTCAAATGTGTTTGGGGCTGTCACTGCAGTTAGGCACCCTGACACCAAAATCAGACCCACAGGCTGTGGGAGACAGAAAATGACATCATGGGCAAAAAATGGTGTCAGATGAGTTTTGTTTTTTCATTCTCTTTCTGAACTTTGACAGAGAAGTAGTTTGTCTAGAATTTGCAAGGCTCCCAGGCAAAGAGAAGGAATTAGTGGTGATTGCACTTGTTTGCAGACACAAAGGATGGCTTCCAGGACACAATTCCCTGTGTACGGTCCTTCCCCCTTACTATTGAGCTTAATTAATTGCTTTTATTTGTTAAGGCTTTGGTGTCTAGTTAATAAGCTTAATGAATCATCGAAACTGGTAGGGAATAAAATTTTAAGCTCCTACTAGCATAAAGGGTGTCTTTTTGTTTATAGTTTCAAAAAGAAAAATATTAGCCACAAGAAACTCCACTCTTAAGTCTGGTACCCTTTCCCATATGCTAGGAATGTAAGTCTCTGTGAATGACCAATTCTGTGTTCACACATGCTTAATGTAGGAGATGGATCAAGTCTCGTAATAGAAAAATTGGAGAATGCTAATCTATAAACTTCAGTAGGAAGTTTAAATTAGATGCAAGGGGAAGCTTTAGCCAAGAGATATTAAATAAGCTATACTAACTCAAAGTAAACTATCGCTATACCTCGTAGGATTAGATTATTCTGGATAAAGTGAAAAATTAAACTTAATAAGTTTTCTTCTTTTTTTGGGTGACAGCATCTTGCTATGTAACCTGAGCTGACCTCACAATTGTGGTGATCTTCCTGCCTCTGCCTTCCTAGAGATGGAATTACAGGCATGAGCCATGTCCGGTGAAGCGACCATTCTTCAGGATTTGAGGAAAGAAAAAGAACAAGACAGAAAAGAATAATAGGCTATGGATCCATGGTGGAACAAAGCCCTCTATTCAATACCCAGCACAGAAAGAATGACAGAAAAGTTACAGAAAGAAAGAAAAAAGAGAACGCGGTCTGGAGAGATGGTTCAGTGCTTAAAAGGTCTTGCTTGCAAAGCCTGATGGCCCAGGTTCGATTCTCCAGTACACGCATAAAGCCAGAGGCTCAAAATGGCGCGTGCATTCATTCGGATGTGTCATGCCTGTCTCTCCTTTCTCTCTCTCCTCACAAACAAATAAAAATTTAAAATCAAGAAGGAAAAGGGCTGGAGAGACAGCTTAGGAGATAGAGCAGTTGCAGCGCAACTCTGGGTCCCTGCATTCAGATCCCCAGATTCCATGTAAAAGCTGGAAGCTGTGGAGAGCTTCTGTAATCCCCGTGTGCCTGTGGAGAGAAGGGACGTGTAGGCACGAGAATTTCCCAGAAGCTCCCGATTGAAGCAGTAAACATGAGAGATCCTGCCTATCCTGAGCTGGAAGGTGAGGACCAGCCTGAATGTTGTCCTCAGATCGCCACACCCACACCATGACATGCTTGTGCCCACGCTTGCACACGTTAGCATACACATACACTCAACCAAAGAATTGCTAAAAAATTTAACAATAAAATGAAGGAAGAAGGAAAGGAGGAAGGGAGGAAGAGAGGGAGAGGAAGAGGAGGGAGGAAGAGAGGGAGAAAAGGATATCAACCTCTTGTCATTGAGATACTAACTCACATGGTTCTCTCTTCACTACTGTCATGGAGGGAAGGGCTCTCACAGGTCCACAGTCAGTGAGCTTTGAGGCAGAGATGCAAGAAAGCCTATTCCAGCAGCCTGCCTGTAGAAACAATTCTTCTATCAGGGGAGGTGGGGGTAGAGAGACTGGCTGGCGTATGCTCTGCCCTCCCGAGTGCCAGCCTCCCCTGCAGGGGCAGGGCAGCGGGACCAGCTGGCTCCACACTGAGCAGAGGAGTGGAAGAGAGTATTCATTCACTGACCTTAGGAGAACATCTCATGGGAACATGGTTTCTTTTATATAGAGGCAAATAAAAATGCATGTAAACAAGCATTTTTATTTGAACATTAAATTTTATTGGTACGGAGCATGTGTTTTGTTATGCTGATGACTAATGCCTTTTAAAAATGAGATTTTGGAATGCCATTCTGCTCATGTAACTGAGATAAAGAACTTCTGGACCATGGTCTGATGGAAACCCCTATAATAAGAGCTGATTAGCAATAAGATAACTTGAGGTGTCAAAACGTTTTCTGCAGAACTTACTATTAAGTGAGAAAAGAGGGGTTTTTAAAAAAGTTTATCCAAAGAGCTTTCATCTGAGACATCCTTTTAGCTAGATCTCAATTTCATCATCTTGGTGTACAAAAATATTTATTTGCATGCTGAGACCACACTTCTGAAGAAAGTGGGCACTGCCCTCTGCTTGGCTCTTGGAGGAGAGCAGAGTGAAGGCAGTGCCATCCGGGACCCTCATCTCCCTCCACACCCGCCTGCACCACCTCCGGAGTTCTAGTCTCACTGGGCCACCACAGAAGTGGTTGGCTTTATTTCCTTGTCTAATTGCGTCGGTAGGGGGAGATTTTCTTCAAAGGCATCTAGTTTAGAATACTTATGAGAGAGAGAGGAGGGCAAAAATCTGAGAATGAAACAACTTTTAGTGTGTTTACTGACTTTCATTCTCAAAGGTGTTTATTGCAAAACAAAGAGTTCTCTTTCCTTCAGCACTGACTCACGACCTTGATGGTGGTGAGGAATGATCATTTGCCTGTTGTAGGAACAACATCAGAAACCAAAGTGGCTTGTGGAGGAATGGGTTTATTTGGCTTCTGGACTCGAGGGGAGACTCCATCCTGGCAGGGAAGACGATGGCAAGAACAGAGGGTGGACATCACCTCTGCCACACACTGCAAACAGAGGCAGGAAAGTGTGCCAAACACTGGCAAGGGGAAGCTGGCTTATAACCCCATAAGCCCACCCCCGACAACACAGCTCCATCGAGGTTGTAAAACCCAAACTGCCCTCAGCTGAGGATCGATTACCCAGAACACATTCATTTGTTTGTGGGGGTCACCTGGGTCAAACCATGACAATGACAATGGCTTGTTCATGGAAGCAACAGAAAAGTCAAAGAGACAAAGTAAATAAAGATGCTTTTCTAAAAAGAAAACAAGTTGCTGACAGAATGAATATTGGAAGCAAACATTTCCCTAGACTAGTGATTTTCTTGTACTAGAAGGTGCATAGGTAGTTAAGTCCTTGATCACATTTACCAGAAATTTCAACACCTAGACTTCGTGGGCTCCTCGGGGACCCCGATGTGGTATTCCTGCAGGTGTCTGTCCCAGCATCGTCTTGGCCCCTGACATAGTCCACAGGGAAGATCTTTCCATTTCCAGCTGAAGTGACATGGGCTCGACCTGTGTTCTATCCTGATATTAAAAACAGACCCCCTTGACTTATTGCATAAAAGGGAAGCACTGGCAACCTTGACATTCAGCCTCTGTGACCTTGAGCATACTTGCCTAATTTTCCTTACTTATTAATCAGGAAAATGAGACTCCCAGATATTTTGAGAAGCGAATGAAAAAATACGTAGAAACCCTCTTCACATAGTAGAAACACAATAAATGTCCATTTTTGTCCATTTGCTATTCTTTTGGGAGACTTTTTCTGTCTGGATACATTGAAACTTTCTGAGAGCTAAGTGTTCTCGACAGTTCTCACTTGTCAGAAGGGCATTTTAAAAATTATTTTTATAAGGAGAGAGAGAGAGAGAGAGAGAGAGAGAGAGAGAGAGAGAGAATGGGTGCTCCAGAGCCTCCAGCCACTGCAAACAAACTCTAGACACATGCATCACTAAAAGCATCTGGCTTTGCATGGGTACTAGGCAATTGAACCTGGGTTGTTAGGCTTTGCAGGCAAGTGCCTTAACTGATGAGCCATCTCTCCAGCCCAAGGGTTGATCTGACATAGCTTCAGGGTTGCTGAGTCTTCACAGGGTGAGTAGAGCCTTAGGTGAGGCAGAGCCTGGGTTGGGAAAGCTTTGTGGTGTGATACTCTGTACCTTGCTCTGCTACCCCCTTTTCATCTCTACAACCTGGTTTTTAAAATATATTTATTTGAGAAAAGAAGAGAATGGCATGCCAGAGCCTCTTGCTGCTGCAAAATAATGCAGGCACATGTACTGCTTTGTTGTGTGTCTGACTTTATATGGGTACTGGGTGTGGAATTGAACCAGGGGCTGGCAGGCTTTGCAAGCAAGCACCTTTAACCAGTGAGCCATCTCCCCAGCCCTACAACCTGTTCTGAACCCCTGGGGATAATGCTCGTGCTCACTGTAGAGTTCCAGACACAGCGGGACCAAAGGAAGACTGTTAGAGAAAGATGCTTTTGGAAACCCCCTGAACCCTGCAGATGCCATTCTGCAGGAGATCTTCCACTTGAACATGGGATGGGTGGGCTCTGGCTAAGGGCTCCTCCTGAGCTACAAGCTCTCATCACGCACAATCAGGATCTTGGCCTAGTGAAATTCAAGGTTATTCATTAATTGCACAAGCATTAACTGCTTTTTCTCCCAGTGTTCCCCAGCAACCGTGTGGAGGTGTCTATTGCACATCAAACACTGCTGTATGGATGGGCTCTGGGAGCAGAGGACCCTGAAAATCAGGCACATATTTTATGTGTCTTTGTGTGCTTCTGGGGAGAACATCCAGAACTTTCATTAGCTTCTCAGAACTTGGGAAGCACCTGCTGCTTGTGAACAGAATGTTCTCTGTGTACTCTGCCAGGGCCGGTAGGAATCTTGGCTTCCAGAGTCCCTCCTGGGCCTCCAGCTAATTAAAATAAAATGACACAGGATGGCCTTACCTTTCCTTGGAAGCCTATGCCCAGTGTGGAGCACCATTGGCTGGACCTCCTTCCAACCGCTGCTCCCTGGACCATCGTGTGGTCACAGACTGGCCTACATTCCAGTGGAGACAAGTCACTTTCCACCATCTGGTACTAAGCCACGTTCTGGACTGAAGTTATCGAGAGAATATCAAGCCTGGCCATGGAGACATTGCTCTGGGCCAAGTTCAACCCCATTAGCCAGGCCATGCAGCTTTGGCTGTCCTGTTGGAGTGGGAGCTCCGAGCTGCAGGCCGGCTCCTTTCCTCATTCCTGCACCCTGCACAGTGCCTGCTACTCTGGAGGTATTCACGGAATTGAAGGAGTGCTGGTCCTTGCCCTCAGCTTGGACCACATATGCGGCCATATGACAGTTGCAGTTTCAAGGCTCAGAAAAGTGGCAGATAATTTTGATCCCAAGAGCCAGGTGGGTTGAAGAAAAAATTAGAAAGGCCTTTAGGAGGAGAGGTTGTGGAGGTAGGATTTACAGGAATGGTGGAAAGTAGATGTGGAGATAAGGAACCAACCTGCACCGGTAGGGGCGGTGGCCTGGGCAGAAGGACATGGGGAAGGAAGGGGCTGGAGCAGGAAGTTGGCCCAGGCTGTCGTCAACAGCGCCAGAGTAGCACCCAAATGGAAACAGAGAGTCAGTGGATGCCAAGAGCCTGCTGAAGGAGAAGGGCTGAGCAATGGGCCTGGGTCTTCCTCTCATCCTTGCCAATGAGCTGAGGAGGGACCCAGCCATGGCTTCTTGGGTGGAGACCCCACAACAGACCTGCCCAACAGGCTCACTGCTGTGCAGCCTCATACTTTCCAAAGCCAAGGTCATCGTCTGGAAGAAGGTCCTGCCTGCCTGAGGTTCACAGCACTCACAGTGCTCAGTACTGAAGGCAGCCAGGGAGCAGGTGCTGCCTGCAGTTCAGAGTATTTTTCTCTTCCCATACCAACATTTTCACCGCATTTCCCCAAACTCTAGCTGATAAGTTTCTAGCTAGTTGATGGCATTATCAAGTTGATCAGTTCTTACCAGAGGAACCGTTTTGGTGGAAGCTGAGCAGCTTCCACAAAACTCAAATCCCCCTTGAAAATAAGGTCCTGGGTTGCCTTTCTCTTCCATGGATGCTCAACCTTTTGACATTGTGATGTGATATTGTCATCTACAAATGTGCTGGGCTAAATCGTAGTGATCCTGGGACATACGCAGTTGCTTTATTTTGGACTTGTAACACATAGATGATTCTCTTCTGTTGTTACTGAAGGACCTGGACCCTTTCAAACATTCATTTTTCTCTCTTTTGCATAGGATCTGATGGTTGGGGGTGGTAAAGTCTAGTTTCTTCTCTCAGCCTCTGTATGGGGACAGTCTTGTCTGACAGCCTGGGTGCTTTATTACTGCTTTTTCTTCAGAGTACTTCTGTGGGGCTTGCTGGGGGAAGAGTGGGCTGTGCAAGGGATGGATGGATGGATGGATAGAAGAATGGGCAGTGGATGGATGGTGTGTGTGTGAGTGGTGTCCATGTGCAGCCTAGTCCCTTAGTTAACTTCCCTGAGAAATCCAGGCATCACTGAGAAAGGAACAGAAACCAGAGGGTTTTGTGTCTTGAAAGTCCTGGGGGAAAAGGGTGTGTGGGGACACTGCCTGTTGCTGAACTCGATGTCGAGGCCACACTTCTGAAGAAAGGCGAGCATTGCCCTCTGCTTGGCTCTTGGAGGACAGTAGAGTGAAAGCAGTACCAGCCGTGACCCTCATCTCCCTCCACTGCTACCTGCATCACCTCCTGAGTTCTAGTCTCACTGGACCACCACAGACCGAGCTCTCTGTGTGCAGATGCTATAACCATATTCCCAGGAAAGGGAAGGCTAAGCCAAGGCCAAGATTAGCAGGAATACATTGATAGCTGCATGTTTTTCATCACAAACTTAAAGAGTAATTGCAGGGGATACAGTTTCTGGTATATTGAAAATAGAGCAGCTATAAAATAAAACTGTAACATTTCTCCTTGAATGGGGCCAATGGACTATAAATATCACAGCAATTTAATATTAACCCACCATCACCTCCTTAAAACATGGGGACATGTCCTTCTTTAGCCTTTACAAAACTACAGTATTCCTATTTCTCCCTAAGTCTGAATTTTCGTTCCACTCCCCTACAGAATTCTATCATTCTTATGTTTGTTAGACTCTTTGCAGCTAAAATGTATACATAGTAAAATTAACTTTACAAACCTATTATAAGCTCTCTGTGTTAATTTTTCTCTCAGTTGCATATTAAAACACTTTTCATTCATAATTGATCAAAATTTCATAAGTGCTATGGAAATTTTAATAAATAACCCAAACACAATGTTATATAGAAATGCATTCTTTGTTCAGTTTGCTGCCTGTCCGTGGTTGAATATAATGTATTGTTAGCCTGAGGCAATATTTTGCTTCAATTTCGCTCCTGTTTTTCTTTTCTTATAGACACGTGCTAAGAAACTGTGACTACGAGATGCGTTGGGTGTAGAGGAAGTTGTAACGTGGCTCTCAGTTCTTCTAACCCTTCCAAGCTGCATATCAAAACTTACCAAAACCATTTTTAGACATCTAGCAGCTAACCATGCAATTAATTAGGTCCCTTGTCAACTGGTAGAATCAAAGATGGAGAGTCACCTGACAGAGAAAATGCATTCTCAGTCATTACATTTATTCAGATTTGAAGTTACCAGAAAGTATATAAAAATATTTGCCTGGAACTTAATTACATCTGAACACTTTATTATTAAAGTGCCCTGATATTTCAGAGTCTGAAAATACTTGAAAAGTCCAAGTGTTGTTAATGTACCTTGCAAATACAAAGTGGTTTTTTTTAGACATTTTAATTCTTTCAGAAAAAATAATGACAGTTATTTTATGCATGGATACCAAAACAAGTTAATGAAGTCAGCCAGCCTTAATCTTTCAATAAATAATTGCCTATTAAAAAAGAAACATACAGATATATAGATATAAATATAGATGATATAGATATTTATATAGGTAGATATATCGCTGTTTATCTATCTATATCTCATACCTGAATATAAATGATAATGTTCATAACAATGTAATTATGAAACTCTAGTTCTACGGTTAACAGAAAGTATATCAAGTGAGAGCCGTGGTGGGGAGATTATCCAGAGGCATGGCCAGGAGAACCTGGCTGAATACTAGGCTATCCATGGTCCTCTGTCACACAAAGTGGTTTTTAACAAAGAATTTTATATATATCAGCACACGCTCTTTGAGTTATAGATTAAGTTCATTCAATCTTCGGATTCAGTCTTGTTAACCTTTTAATTAAGTTAGTAAAGCCAGAAATGGATCCTCAAACCAAATGGCCAAATCAGAATGACTTTTGGCCAAAAAAGATCAGATTTCATATTTTAAATTCAAGCCAACAGGCCAACCTGCATCCTGGAGACAGTCTCCCTTCTGAGTCGTGTGATGTGCAGACGTGCCACTTGTGGGTAACCTGTGGCTCTCTCTTAGCCCACAGAGAGAATCATCCTTCAGCTTTGACTGTCGGGATGAAAGAGTGGATATTACTGAATGAAATATATTTTGAATTACTCCTTTGATAGATATCCTGGAGGAGGCTTTGGACCATAGTAATTCAAGCTTGGGAGAATGGAGAGGAATCTCTTTCTTTTAAAAAAAAGTAAGATTATAAAAGAGAAGGGAGAAAGAAGAATCTATAGGAGCCTTGACCATGAGACATTCTTTGGCAGATGTTTTAGGAAAAATAATCATGGATGTTAAACATCTAGAACTGGAGAGATTAGGATGGGTGTGTCCTCTCTTTAGGCCCAAGGTTAGTGGAAACTTCTCCCTGGAGTCCAGATTCTTGGTCTCCATTAGGAATTTGGCTTGGATCCCAGTTCCAGCTAAAGGTTCCTTGTCAATGAGTGGATCTCTTAACCAAAGAGAGCTGTTTGTTACTCACCTAGGTTGGGTGCCACTATTGCACAGGTGTGTACATGTCATGTCGGTTGCTGTCCCCTGCTTTCTCCCAATATCATTGGCCAATTTCCCCTAGCAGCTCATGTAGCTCTTTCCAGCACTACATGGGCTAATCATCTGGGGACTGGCTTCATTTCAGGTTCCAGCTGGGTCTCTTGATGTGAGTTGGCAGCATGTAGAGTTTTTAGCAATAGGGTCTTACTTTTACCTTTGTGAGGGTAATCAAGTGCTGTGCAGAAGCCTGTCTTGTTTTGGGACCTCATAGATCTCTCTGGTCAACAGCTCAATGTGGGTAGTAACTGATTTCTGGCACAGGGAGTTATAAGCTGAAGCCAAATGTTTTAGGGTTAGGCTTCATCCCACCCTCTTCAGGGCCCTTCTTACTAAATGATATCCCCATACTCCTTTTAGCCTGCTGTCCAGGAGTAAGGTACCAACTCATTTTAGATTTAGTTTTGTGTATATCTTCCCACTGGCCTCCCATTCCCTCCTCCCAAACCCTTCCATCCCCATATCTGCCGCTCAAGTTGCATATCAGGTATGCTTGAAACTCAAGCTGTTCCTGGTTAAGAACCACACATGAGGGAAAATATGCAGCATTTGTCTTTCTGTGCTTGTGTGAGTTCTCTGAGTATGATCTGTTCCGTCTATCCATTTTCCTGTAAATTTCGTTACATCATTTTTCCTTATTGCTGAGTAGAATTCCATGGTGTATGTATCATAACTCTGATATCCATTCCTCCAGTGATGGGCATCTGGGTTGATTCCAATTCTTTGCTATTGTGAATTGAGTAGCTATAAACATGGTTGAGCAAATGTCTCGGTATTGAAGACGGGAGCCTTTAGGGTAGATGCCCACATTGTTCCTGTCCACAGTTGAAGGAGTTCAGGCAACAGGCCCCAAGGATGCCAATCTGGCACATTGAGTGTTTTGAGCTGAAGGCACTTGAAAGTAAACTCTTAATTTATTTGCTCTGAATGGTAGAAAACTTCAGATTCCACCAGGCATAATGACAGGCCTCAAAAAGAGTCTGTTTAGGGAGAAAGGTAGGGCCCTGGGAATGTTCTTTATGATGGCTTCATCCCCAGGCCTCCTTCCTGCTTCACGCATTTCCTCTTTTCTTTGCCCATTCTTTGGATAAGAACTATTTACAGTTTTCCAGTAGATTGAATATTGTAACCTCCCCCCTCCATTAGCCATCTGCCACTTCATAATGTAACCTTGTTTGAAAATACATTGTTTGTAGATGTGATTATTTAATAGATCTTAAATTGAAACCATCCTTGCCTTAGGGTTGGTCCTAAACTCAATGACTGGTGTCCTCATAAGAAAGGAAAGAATACAGAAATAAACACACAGAACAGAAGGCCAAGTGAAGTCAGAGGAGAGACTGAAGTTGTTCTTGCTCTCAGGAAACATTCTTCCACAGAGCATTTGTAGGGAGCACAGCCACACTGACATATTGGCTTTGTGCTTCTAGACTCCAGAACTATGAGAAAGCATTTCTATTGCTTCAAGCAATACTTGAATACTTGGTCACAGCAGTAGTAGGAAACTAATACAGATGAATGCAGGCTTCTGTCTCTTTGTTTTCTGTCTGAGTTGCTGGTTCAAATCACATAGACTTGGCAAGCTGGATTTCTTATTTCACGTGTTCATAGTGTCACGCGTTTATATCTCTTTCTCCTTTCCCTCTGCATTCTGGGAGAGCTTCTCATATGTCAAGAAGAAGCATCCAAGACGGGAAAGGCAAAAGATGACTTGGCATCCCGCTGGTGGTGGACATCCCGCATGTACTCTTCAGGTTATCTGACCCCCTGAGGCCTTCAGTGTTTCTTTTCCTAGGTAACATTATAACTGTAATATGTGGAAATTTGGAAATGATTCTTGTTCAGGGGAATGGAGAAAGGAAGGAAGGAACCAGCGAGGCAGGAGGGAGGCCCAGGCCCCTGTGGGGACGAAGGCTTCTCAAAAAGAATGTTCCCAGAATCCTACCTTTCTCCCCACACAGCCTCTTTTCTGAGGACTGGCCTCATGCCTCGTGGAATCCATCCTTCCCCGCATCTCGACTGTCACTCTCCCGTGATTCACTAGGGCTGAGTGTAGCCCAAGTGTTTGCCAAAGTACAGAGAAGTGAAAAAATGGTTCTTGGAATTTTGGTCTCTTAATCACCGCTCCAGACTGGTTCTGGGAACTGAGAAGCACCATCTGCAAAAGGCTTTTGGAGGAGACAGCGGGAGGGTGGGGCACGAGGGAGGAGACTATGTCCCCAGATCTGTTAGTGCAGCCAAGTCTGCCATCCTAAGCTAAAATGCCCCTGGGAGGAGAAATCACGTCACACTGTCGTCACCAAGCCTGTTTATTTCAATTTCACTCCCAGGCCCATCTCTGCCGCTCCTCCTTTCTTTTCTTTTCTTTTCTTTTCTTTTCTTTTCTTTTATTTCTTTTATTTTCTTTCCTTTCCTTTCCTTCTTTTCTCTTCTCTTCTCTTTTCTTTCCGTTTTTCCTTTTCTTTCTCTTTCTTTCTTTTTTTCTTTCTTTCTTCCTTCCTTCCTTCCTTCCTTCCTTTCTTTCTTTCTTTCTTTCTTTCTTTCTTTCTTTCTTTCTTTCTTTCTTTCTTTCTTTCTTTCTTTCTTTCTTTCTTTCTTTCTTTCTTTCTTTCTTCCTTCCTTCCTTCCTTCCTTCCTTCCTTCCTTCCTTCCTTCCTTCCTTCCTTCCTTCCTTCCTTTCCTTTCCTTTCCTTTTAGCTGTTGCCACAGAAAAATCTATTCCCTTTACAAACAAACAGTATGGGAAAAGATAGGATATGAGAAAGTTCTCACTTAGAGCCTTACCTCTAAGTTTCTGGTCCCAGGTCTCCAGCTTGGTCCTCCTGTGCCTGGATGAGGAAGGAGGGAAGTGGAGCCTCATTCGTAAATGCTAAGTGAGGCCCCATTCCATCTTCCCTAGGAAGCCCTCCCTGCATGCTCAGAACTCCCGTTTTCTTCACACGTCCCAGGTTTTTAAATTCCAGATTAGCGTATTATAGAAATCAAAGGATTTCATGTGGAATTCTACTTCCCCACACATTCCCAGCAGCAAAGACCCCTTTCCACTTATTCTACTCACCAAGATCATTACTAAACAAATGCAGGAGTTCAGTGATGTTTGAGTTGACCTGAACTCAAGCCGTGCCTGACCTCTAGCATGGCTCTAGCCCAGGCTGACCTGGAACTCACTCTACAGGTCCAGGCTGGCCTTGAACTCACAAAGATCCTCCTACTTCTGCCTCCTAAATGCTGGGATTAAAGGCATGAATCACCATGTGGTGTGATTTACATTTCTGAAGTTAACTGAAGGATGCTGGGAGGTAGTCTGTGAGCTCCCAGAGGCCTGATACTGGAGAATTAACTGTTCCATCCACTATGGTCAAAGTTGCTCAGTGTGTTTTTCAGAACCATCCGTTGTGTTTGGCCACCCTCGGCAAACATTTCTTCCTTAGTGTTGCAGTTATCTTCTCAGTGCTGAGACAGCACCCAAGCACACCTGGTGGAAGGAAAGGGCTTCTTCAGTTTACAGTTTTGAGGGGAAGCTTCATCATGGTAAGAAAAGCTTGGCAGAGCAGAGGCTGAGTGTCATGGTTTGATCCAGGTGCCCCCCACAAACAAATGAATGTGTTCTGATAGATCGATCCTCAGCTGATGGCAATTCGGGAATTAGAACCTCACTAGAGCTGTGTTGTTGGGGGCAGGCTTTTGGGGCTATAAGCCAGCTTCCCCTTGCCAGTGTTTGGCACACCTTCCTGCCGCTGTTTGCAGTGCTGTGGCAGAGGTGATGTCCAGCCCTCTGCTCATGCCATCGTTTTCCCTGCCAGGATGGAGTCTCCCCTCGAGTCCGTAAGCCAAATAAACCCATTCCTCCACAAGCCGCCTTTGCTTGGGTTCTATCTGTGCAGCAACAAGAATGCTCACTGCACCACTGGGCATCAGATGGAAGGTAGCAATAGCAAGAGTGGGCTATCTGTGGCTGGGGGAGCTTAGGCTATAACCCCAGGCCCATCCCGGGAACACACCTCCTGCAGCAAGGCTCCACCTTCCAAAGACTCCACAGTTTAGGATTGAGTACGAGGCTTCATCACATCCACGTGAGTCTTTGAGGGACACTCACATTCAAATCACCACACCAGCTCCTCAGTCCTTCCCTGCCTCTGTGTGAAGGTTAATTCCTACTTGCTCTCTGCTACATCTCTGTCTCACTGTTGATGCCTTTCTTTGATTTCAGGGAATGCACATCTTTAACAGCCTTTGCCAAGCATCCTCTTCCCTTTCCTGTAAGTAATCCTTTCATATCTTGCCTTTCCAGAAAGTCCTTCCTAACTAAGTAGAATAGAAAGTGATTGTTTCCCTTATTCTTCTTTGGAGCTAAGGATGTAGTTCAGCTAGCAGAGTGCTTGCTTAGTGTACACAAAGCCCTAGGTTCATTTCCCAGCACCAGAAACACCAGGCATGGTGCTATATGCCTGAAATCCCAACATTTGGGAGGTAGGGGCAGTGGGATCAGAAGTTCAAGGCTACATTGCAATTTCAAAACCAGCCTGAATTATATGAGTCCATTTCCAAATAAGTCTTCTCCAGGTTCAGGCTTTATTACAGAAGAGGTGGTAGAAAGATGGTTAAGAGTCAAAGGAAGGGTAGGACTGCTTACAACGCAAATTTCCAGACACAAAACAGCCTTGATATTCATGCCTTCACAGTGCCTGATAATACCTACACATAATGGGAGGAACAGTTGATGACACTGAAACAAATCAGAGACTAATTGAGAGGGGGGAGGTATGTGGGGGAGAGTGGGGAGGGAATCATAATGGCTTATGATCTATGATCATGAAAGCTAACAATAAAAAGTTAAATTTTTTTTAAAAATTAAAAAAAAAGGAGCTACACCAATACAAATCCATTGCCCTTGTCCCATGGGCAGAAAAACCAGGTCAATTGATTAACCCCAAGGAGCACTAGCAGAAAGGGAACGTAGCAGGAAGAATAGTTCTACTATAACGGTTAACCTTGTCGGCTTTACTGGACGGAGAATCACCTAGAAGATGACCTCTGAGTGTGTCTCTGGCCTTCTCTGAATGCAGGCAGCTCTACCAACAGGCTGGGATCCAGGTAGAGCGACAGGGTGGGGGAAGGAAAGCTTCCTCTAGTATAAGCACTCTGTTTTCCTGTGATGCCAGGATGTGAGGTTCTCCGCCCCTGCAGGCCCTCTCTGATACGAAGAGCTAAGACTTCTGAAACTCTGAGCCAAAATAACCTTTCCTCTCTGTGTCTTGAATGTGAAGTGTTCCCCATAGACTGTGTTGTCTGGGAAGGTTCTCAAGGCAGAGCATCCCAGAAGAGGGGGAGTGGGCACGAGCCTTGAAGTCTTACAGCCTGGTTCCACTTCGGGTCCACTTTGTGCTTCTTGGCTTCAGACACAGGTGAGCAGGTGTCCCACACTTCTGCCACCGTGCCTTCTCTGCCATGACTCAGGTTGTGTCTCCCTGAACGATAAGCCGAAACAAGCCCCTTTTTCCTTAAGCTGCTTCTTGGTAGGTGTTTGGTCACAGCGACAGGACAAGTTCCTAATACACTGTCTTAAGTTGCTTTTGCCAGAGGTTTGGTCATACGCAAGGACAGAGAAGGACCACCCCAACCACTTCTTGGCAGAGGGCTTCCAAGACCCCTGGAAGCTCAGCTGCTTAGTCAGACACTCTTTCAGAAAGAAGCCTTGCCACAGTGAGCTGCCCTGGACTTGTTTAGCATGGGCATGGCCTGACCAGGTCTAGAATCGTTGAACTAACAGTCTTATACCTGAGGCAGTCAGAAAATTCTAGAGCTGAGAAGGTAGGTGAGATACCCTTTAGCCTGAGCTCCAACAGAACTGTGAAGTTCCTTTAGTTAGGGCAGAGCTGCGCCATGCTGGGTTCTTGATTCTCACTGCAAATCTTGCTAATTACTCCTTTAAAATGTATTTTTAAAAATACTCTTATTTATTTATTTATGAGAGAGAGAGAATGAAGATAATGAGAACGGGCTTGCCAGGGCCTCCTCCCACTGCAAATCAACTCCAGATGCATACGCCACTTTGTGTGCCTGGCTTTACGTGGGTGCATTAGGTGGGAATTAAACCATGGTCAGCAGGCTTTGCAAGCAAGCACTTTTAACCACTGAACCATCTTTCCAGCCTTCTATATGAATTTTTTAAAAAATATTTTATTTATTCATTTTCAACCAGAGAGAGAGCGAGAGCGAGAGCGAGAGCGAGAGCGAGAGCGAGAGCGAGAGAGAGAGAGAGAGAGAGAGAGAGAGAGAGAGAGAGAGAGAGAGGGCACACACCAGGGCTGACACCTTGTGGATCTGGCTTATGTGGGTCCTGAGGAATTGAACCCAGGGCCTTAGGCACTGGAGGCAAGTGCCTTAACCACTGAACCATCTCTCCAGCCTTCTATATGAATTTTTATATTTCAACTTTATTTTAGATTTTTTTGTTTTGTTTTGAGACAGATTCTCAAAACAGCCCCAGCTGGCTTAGAACTCACTCTTTGGACCTCGCTGGTCACACTTGCAGTGACCTTCCTGCCTCTGCCTTCCAAGTACCGGGAATGCAGATATGCACCATCACGCCAGGCTTCTATGTGAGCGATGGAGCAGTTTTGTTCCCCTACACATTATAAAGGTGATTCTAGCCATTTTATATTTCAATTACCACTGAAACTAAGGTCTTTTCCAGTGTCTTCTAAGCATGTGTGTGTGTAAAGACAATTGCTGACAGCATTCATTTTATAACCGGCTTCATTTCTTGTTTACAACAGTTTCCAGCATGTTTTCTTGAGTCTTCAACATATACAATATCTTATTTATAAGTCATAATAATTTGTCTGATTTTTTTTTTGTTTTTGGAGGTAGGGTCTCGCTCTAGCCCAGGCTGACCTGGAATTCACTCTGTAGTCTCAGGGTGGCCTTGAACTCAAGGCAATCCTCCTACCTCTGCCTCCCGAGTGCTGGGATTAAAGGCGTGCGCCACCACGCCTGGCTTGTCTGTGATTTTTATACCCCATACAAAAGTTACTCATAATGGCATCAAAATTTAGGGAGTATTTGATGCCAAGAATACTATTTAAGAAAATGAGAAGATAGCACAGAGAAAGGGGAAAAATTTTTCAAATCATGTATCTAAAAGAGTCTGATATCTAGAATAAAGAACTCCTATGTCTCAATAATGAGAAGACCTCCCAATCCCAAAATAAGCAGAGGACATCTGCATAGCCCAAAACACAGGAGATAACTAATGTTAGCAAGAATATTGGAAATTCAAACCTTTATACACAACTGGTGGGATTTTAAATGCTACCACTGGTTTGGGAAGCATTCTGGAAGTTTCTCAAAGTTTAAACTTGACGATGTTCTCTTCAAGAAAAAGGACAATGAATGTCCACATGTAAATGTCAACATAAATGTTGATCGTGCTGGGCACGGTTGACTACATCTATAGTTCCAGCACTTGGGAGGAAGACAGAAAGTTTCAGGCCAATCTGGGCTATGCAGTGAGGGAATTCTGTCTTAGCACACACAACAAAAAATAAACTAAACAGAGATCACAGCTGTATTAGTCATAACCAGAAGCAACTGAAATGTCTATCAACTGGTGAGCTCATACGGTGGGTTACATTCGTATGGTGGAACATTACTCAGCAGTTAGAAGAACTGAACTTGTGCTATTTGAGCCAACATGGGAATCCTTGAAAACCCGCTATGTGCAAGAAGGCGATCACAAATGACCACATTCTGCATGATTCTATTGAAATCAAAGGCATAGAAAACTGATTCATGGTGGCCTAGATCTGAGAGTGGGGTGAGTCTGAGGGGGGATGGAGAAACTGAGGAGGTTGTGGCTAAGGGGTATGGCAATTTGGAGGGTAATGAAAATGATCTTCTCAGATTGATGGCATGATTGATGCTCAAGTCTGAATCACATACTTTACGTGGGTGCCAATTGTGCAGAATAGGCTTTGCTCAGGATCCCACAGATGCTAGTGGTGGAGTCGGGCCTTACATTCTAGAAGTCAGGCATCAGAGTCCTCCGCTAGGCAGTAGTGACTCTCCAAAGAGCTGGGCTTGCTCTTTAAATCCACCATCTGGTAGCGATCACCCTTCCTGGACATGATGAAAGGGGTGTTTGCTTAAAAATCTCTCTCCTTCACTGTGCCTGTCGTTTGGAATTCCCCCGGGATTCATTTTCTTGGGTTGGGGTTAGCTGTTCAGGGTCCTCGGAGGGGAGTTACAGCTCATCAGTGGACATCTGGGGACTTCTGGTCCCCAGCTGGGTGTTGGGGTTGGGTATCAGAATGCCAGAGAAATGAAGGCCAGAGAGAGCAGGCTGGGCACGTGCTGAAAGTCCCCTCACTTCCAGTGGTAACAGTCACGGTATCTGACAGTCTTGCCTGCACTCCGCCACAGGGGTTAGAGTCTGAGGACCTGCAGGTCTAGGTGTGCTCCTGCCACAGGGGGCTAGAGTCAACAGACCTGCAGATCTAGATGTGCACCTAGGGGTTAGAGTCTAAGGACCTATAGATCTAGGTGTGAGCCTACCACAGGGGGTTAGAGTCTACAGACCTGCAGATCTAGGTGTGCACCTAGGGGTTAGAGTCTAAGGACCTATAGATCTAGGTGTGAGCCTACCACAGGGGGTTAGAGTCTACAGACCTGCAGATCTAGGTGGGAGCCTCAGAAGGCTGTACCTGGCCTGAATGAGGTCTTTGAATGTGTTTGGTTTTCCTTGAAGCCTTGAATTTAAAATGTGTGCCAGGCTGGGAAGATGGCTCAGTGGTTAAAGGTGCTTGCTTGCAAAGCCAGGTTTGACTCCCCAGTACCCACATACCAGATGCATGAAGTGGCACGTGTACCTGGAGTTCGTTTGCAACTGTAGGAGACCCCAGCAGGCCCATTCTTTCATTATTCTCTCTCTCCTTGCAAATACATAAAAATGTTTTAAAATATTGAATGTTTGACTCACTGGGATTGGGCAACCTTCAGTTGTTAGAGAGGCAGAGGGAACCCCCTGCATTGGCTTTGCTCACATGCATGGCTTTATCCCTAACACTGGGAAAACTGTAGCTCTATCAAGGCCTGGCACGTGCTCTTGCCTGTCAGGCCTGGGGTTCTTCTGAAGACAGGCATGGGCTGGCCACCCCTGTTGCTAGTGGGGGTGCTTATTCCTACAGTAGAGCCCTGGGCCTCTCCCCTGGGTGCTGAATGAGCTTTCACAGGCCCTGAGCCCTCCACCTACCTCCAAACCCCATCAGGCTGTTCCAGCAGGCGGGGTGGATGGGGAGTGCCCAAGACAGATGGAAGACAGAGGGAATGATGTCAGCAGAGGAATGGGGCGGAAGGTGTTGACTGGATGTAAAACAAAGAAAAACATAACAAATACAGGGTGAAATGTGAGAAGAGACAAATGGGGAATTTGTGGAACCTGGCAGGCACAGGTAGGGGTGTAGGTGGCCCCTACCCTGGTTCGTCTCAGCTTGTTCTAAGCCTTCTCAGATTTCCCTCTGTCCCCTTCTGAGTTCACTCTCCCTGTTACCTGGGCTTAGATTTCAGCTCTGCCACTGACTGACTGTGGTTCCTTAGGGGACTGACTCTCAGAGCCTTGGTTCCCTTAACTAAATGACAGGGCAGCCTAAACCTATTCCGTGGAGTTGTCCTAAAGATTAAGGTGACACTATGTAAAAAAGGCCTCAATAGGTGCTCAATAATGACACCTACTCTGGTATAGATATTTTAAACAGAACACAAAACTTTCAGCTGTTTGTAAAGATATTATTCAGGGCATTCATGATGTGGTACAGATGTGATGTTTCCATTTCTAGAACATTTTCATCATCCCAAGCAGAAACCCTGTCCCCTTGAAGCAGTAACTTCCCACCCTCTCGTCCTCCTACACCTCCTAATCTCTAACCCATTCAATATGAATTGGCTTATTCTAGGCATTTATTTAATGAATCATATAATACTTGTCCTTTCATGCTTGGCCTGTTTCACTTAGTGCAATTCTTCAAGGTTTATTCATATCAAAATTTCCGTGTGTGTGTGTGTGTGTGTGTGTGTGTGTGTGTGTGTGTACGTGGGGGGTTAGAGGACAGCCTCGGCGGGTTGGTCCTCTTCTTGAACCTTGTTTGATACAGGGTCTCTCTTGTTCTTTTGTTGCTGGGAGGGCTGAGGAGCTGCCACATGCGCTTAAGATTCTCCTGACCCCATCTTCATAAGCATGTTGAGATTACAGACAGGTGCACTGCTTTGTGGTTGGCATTACGTGAGTGCTGGGGGTCTGTTGCGGTCAGCATTCTAGTTGCTGCGCAGAAAGAACCCAAACAAAAGTGGCTTGTGGAGGAATGGGTTTATTTGGCTTGTGGACTCGAGGGGAGACTCCATTCTGGCAGGGAAAACGATGGCATGAGCAGAGGGCTGGACATCACCTCTGCCACAGCACTGGAAACAGCCGCAGGAAGGTGTGCCAAACACTGGCAAGGGGAAGCTGGCTTATAACCCCATAAGCCCGCTCCTGACAACACAGCTTCATCGAGGTTGTAAAACCCAAACTGCCATCAACTGAGGATCGATCTATCAGAACACATTCATTTGTTTGTGGGAGACACCTGGATCAAACCATGACAGGGTCTGAACTGAAGTCCTGTTGGCAGGCTTCCCAAACAAGCGCCTTTAACCATGGAGCTATCTCACCAACCCAAACTTCCCATTCTTTTGAAGGCAGAATAATATTCCATTGAATTTGCAGACCGCATTTTCTTTGTACCTATGCCTGTTGCTGAACCTTTGTGTGGTGCTTTGATCCAGGTAAACTTATGTGTTCTAAATGCTTGGTTTCCAGCTGATGGCAGTTTTGGAATTGGAACCTTGTTGGTGTTGTTGGGGGCGGGCTTATGGGTATTATAGCCAGCTTCCCCTTGCCATGCTTTTGGCACATTCTCCTACCGCTATTGTCCACCTGACATTGTCCAGGAAGTGATGTCCAGCTTCTGCTCATGCCATCATTTCCCCTGCCATAACAGCTTTCCTCCACAAGTTGTTTCTGGTTGGATGTTTGTAGCAGCAATGAGAAAGCTAACTGCAACAATTTTGTTCGGGGCTATAGTGCCTCTTCCAGACAGTATAGTAACGCATCTGAAGAAGTAATTTACTCTGGGGGATTATCAGCCAGGTCTCTGGAATCACACTGCTAATTTTGCTCACTACCCTGGGGATTCTGGAATGTGTCCTAAACACGCCCACCCCATGTGCTTCTGTTTATTACCTGTTAAGTGGGGCTGCCAGATTTCAGGATTTTGCGAGGAGAAAATATGGGGTAAATCTACAGTTGCCCCAATGGTTTCTGGTGTCTGTCAGCTTTCAGGAAGTTTTGCCTACCATTGTTTTAGGGATTTATTTATACTTTACTGAGCTACCACATACAATGAGACCTGTTTAGGTGGACTGGGGCTTCTAAACTCTGAGAAGTGGTGGTTGAAGACGAAGGATCGAAAAAGTAGAAGATGTTAGACATTGGCGATTACCTGCTCAAACTTTGCCCTGTCATCAGGGGGGAAACTGAGGCCAGAGAAGAGGGACCAGAGTTACAGAGGCCGCTCTAGAACCAGGCAGCTGTGCTCAACTTCAAATGGCTTCAGCTCCCCTCCACTGTCCAGGTGCCCCTCCAAAGGACACAGCAAGTGCTGGGGCGCTGCTAAGGCCGGCAGCCCATTCTCCCTTCAGGCAATTTGGGAGCCCTGCTACCCTTTGGTCTTGGCTAAAGCTAGCTGTTTGCTGTGTTCTGCGCAGCTCTGCACACCTGGCTTGTACACCTTGCTTGTACATACTTCTGCCTGCCTGGGGGATAGAGGAGAGGATCTCAAAGTATTACTTAGGAGGGTCTTTTACAACCAGGGCAAGGATGGGGCAGGAGAGACCCAGGCCCAACTGTCCCACTGGTGGCGGGACTTTGGTTGTTTCAGGATTAGGTACCTGCCCTGGGTAAGAAGTATGCTGTCCAGTTGTTTATGTTCTCTTTGTTCATTTCATTGGTTTTCTGTGAGGTTATTTTTTGAGAATTCCAGCATGTCTGAACAAAAGGTCACAGCAGCGGTGCAGCCCACACCTGGGCAGGGGAACAAGGAGGCAGGGGGACTTGGTGAGTGAGAACAGGAGGGTGGTGCCAGTGGGGACAAAAAACCCAGGGGAAGGAAGGAGGGATCAATTACCAAGCTTACACTTTCCCTTCCCCACCATCACCCTCCCCCC